>JALIZH010011946.1:0-68249 GCA_030522465.1 Rhipicephalus appendiculatus
ATAAGTGTGTCTGTTGCAAGTCACTCTCGCGTAGTATACAGCAGAACGGCTGCATGATAGCTGAATATGCTGCAGCCTCTCCATTGCTGAAGTAGTCTGAAAATTTCCTTTTGTGTGAAACATCTCCGGAACAACACCTTACAATTTCCACCGCAATGTAAAAAAAAGCACGCACAAAAAAGAGAAAAAAGCCTTTAAATGAGAGGACCTTTAAGCTTTGAGTAATCACGTGTCATTACCACACGTCACGAAGATCAAATTAAACATTTATTAATTTCTGTTACACGACACACTTAGTTGATATGTGAAGAAGAATGTTGAAACAATGTGCTGTTCGTTTTACATATACATTTGCAGAAACCTACTAATACTGTGAACTGTTGCGCAGGCACGTCCTACGTGGGAATCACCGAGTGGTTTGTTGGGATCCTCGACGTAGGATTTGTCTCGGCGTTGGACCTGATCCACTGGACTGGAAACACTTAACCAGTTTTTTTTCCTTTTTTGCTTTTCACCTCTTCAGGGTGACGGCGGGGCAAACTTGGAGGCTCAACGTGGGAAGACAATTTTTTTTTCAGATTAAAAGATAAAAGTGTACCAGGTTTAAGGATTCATTAACACAGGGTGTGAACGTCTTGAACACGGATGGATCGGAGACTACTCAAAGATAAGTTCCGCAGCACGCACTAGTATTTTCGTCTGTTGAAGACATTCATCGATGCAAAGAAAAATAATTAAAAAAACGTTAGCCAGCGTGCTATCCCTCCATCAAAATATTTCCCGGTGGGGAAGAAAGTCAAGGAACTCCCACGTGCTTAGATGTAGGTGCATGTTAAACAGCCCCGGATGGTCAAAATTAGTCAGGAGCCCTCGACTACGGCGTCCCTCGTAATCAAATCGTGGTTTTGACGCGTAAGCTCCCAGTAATAATTATTGCCCCTCTCTTATTAGAGAATAGTTACTGCACGAGAAACGTATTTCATGCGTCTCGCTGCTTTCATTTACACAAGAAATCGTTGAAGCATAGTTGCGCTTGGTCATTGTGAACGCGATATAAATAAATGTTTGAAACGCGCGAGTATTGCATATAAAGCACACTACAGCAATGCAGTTGTTCTGCGATATATATTGAAGGCCTCCGCCTCCGCTCAGGGGGGTCCGTGAGCCGCAATCCGCACGACACGAGCCAGCAACGCTGGGAGTAAGAACCGCTTTTAATTCACGGCTCAAAAGAATCTCATCCAAGTCTTCCAGGCCGGCACAACACGGCAGAAACGCATACAAGAAAGAGAAGGACCAAAGGCCCGGAACGAACAATACCGCAGGCTGGCGGTCAACGGAACATAGGACGCGAAACGTAAAGACAGGAAAGCAAACGAACTCACACGCATATGGCAATAGAAAACGAGCCACCGACTCACCTTAGCGAACGCCCCAAACCGGCGAGGCCCCTGCTCTGCAGCACTCACGGAGGAAACCCTGGGCGCGTCGCGCGACCATCATCGCATCCCCATGCCCCCCGGCCGAAAAGCCCGCGGGTTCGTCTCACCTCCCCTTCTTATCGGTTAGCGTCGATCTGTCCCGCCCCCCTGTGGCTTTTTCCAACGCTGCCGCTCGTCACGCGCATGACCAATGTAGCGTGTGTTATCCTTCCGCCTGCTTCCAGCGTGCGTGCTGCAGATAAGGGCCCATAGGCCCGACAATATAAATATTTGAACCACGCAAGTATTTCATATCGAGCACACTAGAGCAATGCGGTTGTTCATGGCTACTTAGGGCTGTTCGGGAATAAGGTTGGAATGACATTTAGCAATAGAACAGGCCTCTTTGGCGCGTCGAGTAACGCTCTTCCCTTGAACACTTCCCGTGATATTCCGATGAAATCATGTCCTCTGAAAATGCTTGGCGCAGAGAGTTTGGTCTGCCCTCGGTATTGCACGGCGCCACTGCTCTAGACGATCACTGTCAGACGGCACTTTGATGAGAGGCACACGCTCCGCAGAAGTCTGATAGCCAGAACGGCAGTACGGTACAAAACACGTTCTACCCATTTCGGGAACCTATCAGCAATTCGATGTCACCTTCGTCGATAGAAGAGCATAAAACGCGCGCGAAGAAAAAAAGCCGGCAGATCCCACGCGCTGTGGGAATCGATGTAATGCGAAGCAGCCAGGAAGGAGCAAATCATGCTTTACATAATTTGCATGTCATGTTTTACATGTTACGACCGGTCATTTGTGTTCGTCATACAGTCACGCCGCGATATGCCAATTTTGGTGTGTGTCAAGCCGCGGCCGTGGTCAAGCTAGTGAACTGGTCGCAAGCGCACCATGAGCGTGGCATGTAAATGGCATCGTCGATGACATGCATGCCAAGATTTTCATGTCACCATCTGCCACTTATGTTCGTTATATAGTCACGTCACTCAATACCAAATTTGGTGTATATCAAGCTAACGAAACGGCCGCAAGCGCGCCATGAGCGTGGAATGCAAGTCATGTCACTCATGACATGTCATGATTTCCATATTACCACTAGTCATTTATGTTCGTCATACAGTCATGTCACTCAATACCAAATTTGGTGCATCTCAAGCTAACGAAAGGGCCGCGAGCACGCCATGAGCGTGGCATGCAAGTCATGTCGCACATGACAAGTCATGATTTCCATATTATCTCTTGTCGTTTATGTTCGTCATACAGTCATGCCACTCAATACCAAATTTGGTGTATATCAAGCTAACGAAACGGCCGCGAGCGCGCCATGAGCGTGGAATGCAAGTCATGTCGCTCATGACAAGTCATGATTTCCATATTACCACTAGTCATTTATGTTCGTCATACAGTCATGTCACTCAATACCAAATTTGGTGGATATCAAGCTAACGAAACGGCCGCGAGCGCGCTATGAGCGTGGAATGCAAGTCATGTCACTCATGACATGTCATGATTTCCGTATTACCACTAGTCATTTTTGTTTGTCATACAGTCATGTCACTCAATACCAAATTTGGTGTATATCAAGCTAACGAAACGGCCGCGAGCGCGCTATGAGCGTGGAATGCAAGTCATGTCGCTCATGAAGTCATGATTTTCTATTACCACTTGTCATTTATGTTCGTCATACAGTCATGTCACTCAATCCCAAATTTGGTGTATATCAAGCTAACGAAACGGCCGCGAGCGCGCCATGAGCGTGGCATGTAAATCATACTTTTCATGACAAGTTAGTCATGATTTTCATGATATGACCAGCCATTTATGTTCGTCATATACAGTCATGTTATGAGCCGTCTCGATAAGTGATAACGGCCCGAACATTATCTGGACGCTCGGGGATGGCGCTTTTCAACGCGTTGCGGGGAGAGTGTCAGCACCGTGGCATGCACCGTGGTTTGGAGCTATCCTCCTCGAAAGCAACAGCCCTCTTCACTCTACCTTTCGGAAGAGAACACGACTGCGCTCGCGTCGTGTGCTACAGCCCGCCCTCCGCCGATGTCCGCGGCCACTTGCGCAAACCCGACTCGCACTGTACTCGGGCCCATGCGCTAGCTCACCCAGGCCGCGTACACGGAAGTGGACTATGAGGAAGCTCGTCGGAGGCAGCGCGAGATAAATGACATTGCCCACCTGGGGTCAGCCGACACAGAGGCCCTTACATCATTCCCGCCTCTTCCCTCAACTGGAGCACCGAGCGGCACCGCCCTGTGTGCGCCCATTAACCCCTCGGTGCCGAAATCTGGTGCACAGAAGAAGGGGAAAAACAAGAAAAGGCCGAAACCGCAAATCCGCACACTGCCTAGCCCTCCCCTGCCTGGGAGCGAGAATCGGGACATCACAGCCGTGGCCCAGAGCCCCGCGCCCAACGAGATCGGGCAGACTGTGATTTTCCGGCCAGCTGGGAAGAAGGCACACTTCCTCGCGGCATCGATGGATGCAATAGCCGCCTTCCTCGCGGGCTTTCCTGCCACGGCACGCGTTCGTGTTAACCACCGTCGCAACCTGGTGGCGGTCGACACGGTGCTGCGCGGAGCCTGGAGATACGCGCAATTGTGGACATTGCCGTGAAGCTAAAGTGCTCACGGTGAACAGCTGCGTGGGCGAACTTTTTGGCGTCGATGTAGAAATTCCCATCGACGATATCACCACCAACATTGTCTTTACAGCCAGGGTTCTCTCCTGTGTGCGTCGCGGACACACGGTGGCCGTCACATTCAAGGGAGTGGTGGTTCCGTCGGAACTCTCACCGTTTAAACAGCGGAGGCCTGTGCGGGCGCGCCTACCTCGTTCACTTCAGTGTGCGCGCTGCGGCCTTTTCGGTTATGCCACCGCCACATGCTCGCGGGACAGACGCTGCCTGCGCTGCGCAAAGAGACACATCGAGGGCCCCTGCACAGCCGAACAACCACGGTGCCTCAATTGCAAGAGCACGCACGCCGCAAACGAGCCACGGTGCTCCTCGTGGAAGCTACAAAGGCAGGCGGCCTTCCTCATAGCCACTTCAGGCGGCAAACTTTCCCGTTGCCAGGCGGTGGAGCGGGCGAAGACCGCGGCTCAGGCGAATAGAAACGGTGCTTCATCAGCAGCAACAACGCGCCCTGGCCACTCCTTCCGCGACGCGTTAGCCGGCCACGCCAGCGCCGATCCCCCGCCTGCCCCCCCCCCCCCCCCCCCCTGAGTCAACAGGCGCACCATCTTCCCCGGAGGACCCGAGGGACGCGGTGATGGCGGCGTTAGCCGCGGCTTCTCGTGCGCTGCTAGAAACTGTGGCGTGCGACTCTCCGGCGCGCGAAATGTGCGCCGCATCCCTGGCCGCCCATCAAGCCATCGCACGCCATGGCTAGTTCGTCGAAGACACCGCGGCCGCGGATTTTTGCAGGGGAACGTTCGTTCCCTCCGCCGCCGTCACCCAGAGCTATCCTTCTCCAACGCGAGCTCGACGTCCTGGTATTCCAGGAAACGCGAGTTCGAGAGGGGGGGAGCTCAACCTCACAGGCTACGTCGCATACCACGGCGCAACGGCCTGCGAGGACAGCGCGTGCCTTGAGACCCACTGCGCAAACACCGCGCATCCCGCGGGTCGATCCAGGGCCTCCATCTACGTGGCTGCGCGGCTCCCTCAGGTCCCCATCAACGTATCAGACATTCTGTGTGCGGGCGTCGAGTGCGTGGCAGTGCGAGTGCGCGTTGGGGCAGCAGACACGTGTGTCGCGAGTGTTGATGTTTACTCGCCGAGCGAGTGGGAAGCCAACTTTCTTGTGCGACTCGCCGGGCGCCTCGGCGGTGCATCGGTGGTGTGTGGTGACTAACTCGCATCACACGGCTTGGGGCTGCCAGCGTGTCAACGCCAGAGCACGCCACAGGCAGAGCCCTGATGGACGCCGTGCTGACTGCGGGTTTCCACATAATCAACAATGGCCGCCCGACTTTCGTGTGTCCCGGCGCTGTGCGGAGCGTACTTGATCTCTCACTCGTCTCGGACGATTGTTTCTACTCGTGGCGCCGTGCTCCGGACACTCAGGGATCGGATCACTATCCGATAACCCTTGAACCCCACGTGCATGTGCAGTGCACCAGGAGTTATCGTGTTGTGAAGTGGCCCCGCTTCCGCGAACTGTGTGCTGTAGTGCCAGTCGCGGGAGACGTGTTTCAACACATCTCCGAGTGCGCGAGTGCTGCCACGATGGTGTGTCGCGTTCCGGCCGGCACCCCAGCACCGGATATCAAGCTATTGAACCTGAGAGCGGGTCGCCGGCTGGTGCAGCGCAAAGCGGATCGCTCGGATAAAGCAGAGGACTGGACTGTTTACAACCGCATTGATGCGGTCTGTCGCCGACACGCACACCAACGTCGTGATCGCGGCTGGTCCAGCCTGTGCCGAACCTTCGACGATCCGCGCTACCAGCGGCGATCGTGCCGCATTTTCCGATCATTGCTGCGCGCTCGTGTGCCGCGATTTCCGGAGCTTTCCATCGCTGTGGTGCTCGGAATCTCTGCCGCGCAGCTCGCCGAACTGCTCGCCAACACGTTCGCGGGACTATCGAAAAAAACAAAATGCCCCCCACCCTCTCTCTCTCTCCCCGAAGGGAATCGTGAGGAAATGCGAATGCATTTCTTGCGCCTACACCGACTTCTGCCATCGCCTTGAGAGGCGCCCAGCCAGCGAACGGTCGAGAGTGAGGCGCGAGCGGACGGGAGAGTGGGGCGCAGGGAGGAGAGAGAGCGAACGGCGAAGCACTGCACCTACCCTCTCCTACGCTCTCTCGCACCACATGCTCCGGTTGCTAGGGGCGAGGATAAGCGCGCGTGCCCGCAGCTGTTGCTATGGGGGAGGGAGTGAGAGCGGAGAGATAACACCTGCCGGCGCGCGGACAACGCCGCACAACGCCGGATGCCTGACATAGCCCGACTAAGAAATGCATTCGCATTTAAAACACCGCAGCCGACCCCGCCCCTGCGCTCCCAACTCCCGTGAGGCCGGAACTTTTCGCGCCGCTGTGCACGGCGGAGTTTACCATTGGAGAGCATCGCGCTGCGCTCGTCACCCGCAAGCACCGTTCGGCGCCCGGCAGTGATGGTATCACATACCAAATGTTGCGGAACTTTGACAAGGGCCAACTTCCACAACTCCTGGTAGGGAGCCTTCATGTGCGCGCCTCCGTGCTGAGGCGCGCGCACATGAAGGCTCCCTAACTCCTGGACGCTTGCAACGGCATCAGGCGCACAGGAGAGTTACCATCTTCGTGGAAGGAAGCTTTTGTCATACCCATCCACAAGCGGGGGAAGCCGGCATCGGAACCAGCATCGTATCGGCCCGTGTCGCTCACTTCGGCCGCCGGGACTGTTCGAGACCATGGCCCTTCGGCGCCTCCAATGGATTGCTGCTGCCCTCGATTCCCTGGCGGAGGAGCAGAGCGGCTTCCGGGCTCATCGCTCCACGGCCGACTCGATCTCCGACGTCGTCAGCCTCCTCGAGGAGGCCAAACACCACGGTGAGGCAGGCTACCTCGTCTTGTTCGATGTTCGCAGTGCATTTGACTCTCTCCCACACCCCACCATCATGGACACCCTTCGTGACATGCGTGTGTGTGGGAATATGTTGGCGTATGTGGAGGCGCTCCTCAGTGGCCGTACATTTCGCGTTCGCGTCGGTGGGGAACTCAGCGCGCCTAGGGCTGTGAACGCTGGTGTGCCGCAGGGCAGTGCGTTAAACCCTTTTTAAATGCGAATGCATTTCTTAGTCGGGCTATGTTAGGCGGCGTTGTCCGGCGTTGTCCGCGCGCCGGCAGGTGTTATCTCTCCGCTCTCACTCCCTCTCCCATAGCAACAGCTGCGGGAGCGCGCGCTTATCCTCGCCTCTAGCAACCAGAGCAGGTGGTGCGGGCGGAGTAGCGGAGAGTGAGTGGAGAGGAGGAGCGCGCTCTGGTGTGTGAGGGCGATCGCATCGCGGGAGCTCGGCGGAGCTCCCGGGCTGCAGAAACTAGTGTTGCGACTCGCCTGCTGCTTGAGCCGACCAGCGGGTAGCGTGGTGCCGAGCGTAAGGTGTCGAACCGCAGGCCCATCGATGTCCGGAGTAGAGAGCCGTGGCAGTGAGCGACTCGGGAGGAAAACTTAACAGAAGTTTATTTGCATGACGAAAGATGACAGATTGAGAGACTAGTTACAAAAAAATGTCTTGGGCTTTTATGTCGCCGCGTTGCCAACTCTGGGCGCATTGTCCACATCGTTGGCCAATGCGGCTCTCGATGGCCTTGTAGCTCCACCCACGAGACTGGGCACCGACGTCCAATAGGTGCACGTGGAGAGGGCACCGTCGAAGCGATGACCAAATATGGTCACGACAAGAGCACCATGGTTTTGCGCACAGTACCAACTTTTGCACACGTTTGCAGATCATGGCCGGTGCTGGTTCCCGGAATTCTTCCGGCCGGGGGGGGTAGAGTCTCTGTGATCGTGCCGAAGAATGTCACGGCTTGTTAGGAAGATCCTCCGCCAGGCAACAACACGCAGCAGGTGTTCTGTGGACTGGACCTCGGCTTTGTCTCCTCGTTGCTTGGAATGTGACGAGCAGCCTCGTCCCCCGCCGGCCGCATCTTGCCACAAAGGGCTGTTCGCGGCACTGCCGCTGGAATTTCTGGTCACTTGACCACGCCGCACGCTCGTAGGCATTCCAGGAAAAGGGATTAGACCTGCGCCCCCGCAGGGCAGCGAACCCGGGAGGAACTTTAGAAAAACATGAGCATTCTCCGCGGCCTCTGCCGCGACGGCTTCCAAGGCCGATCGTAACAGCTTCCCCGGCGGCCGGTTGAGACCTCGACGTACAAAGGTCGAACACCTTTGTGGGGAGAGGTCGATGAAGGCGACGCTGAAGAAGTGACGTCCTGCGCTCTACCGACGCTGCTTCGCTGCATTCCTCTGCCAGCTCTGGTGATCTCGAACATCTGGTTTCGTCGTCCAATGTCGCGGAGGAGCTCTTCGCCTTGCAAGCCCGTTTTGCTTCCCGGAAGACAGCACCTGGGTCAACCACATGAGAACCACAACCGCAAAGCCAGCAAGCGCCCGAACTCTCTCCCTGAGACCCACCAGGCTTTTCACCCAAACAAAAACATTCTCTGCTTCTTAATTAGATTAGCAGCAATTCCAACAACCTAGAATAGGCTTCTCAAATGCACAAACGCATGTTGTGGCAACGCACAACAACGAACAAAAAAAAAAAGACAATAGTAAACCTTAGACACATAACCAAAAAAAAATACCTATTAACACAAGCCTGAGTACCGACGCCATCAAGTTCCCTAGAAACAGCGACTTGAGCCCTCAACGTTGTCATTTTAATTCGTGGGACACCCTGACGCTTGTCCTACCACTCTTCCGACGCGCTCGCGGTTTCGACCGGGTGAACGCGCCCACAAACCCATTCTCGAACGCGGGGTTCTTCTGCCGTAACAACCAATCGGATCTGTTTGAAAACAGATAACCATACTGCATCGGCAGATAGGCAGACACAGCTGCCTTTGTATGCAGTACGCCAAAGGGGCCCTCGATGCGAACCTTAGCAATCGGAAGGCATACATTTCGCGCTTCCGCCGACTGCTTAATCCAAGTGCATTCACCTGTGAACTGCCCCGGTTTTACATACGAGGAATGGACCACGTCCACCGTTGCTGCCGAATCTCGCAGCACGCGACACCCCTTTCCGTTTACCCTCATTTCTTTAATATATGGCTCCAAAAGTTGCATGCTTTCAACCCCGCTGTCAACTGACAGGCAAGCAACCTTTGGCTCCTCGCAGAACGCAGCCATATGACCTGGCTTGTGGCAATTGTAACACACAAGTGGTCGCCTCTTTTCAAAAGCACTCTTTTTGTGCTGTTCTCGAGCCAGATTGGCTTCTTTCGCCTCATCCCCTTTCGCTAAGGGTTCGGCGTTGTGCGCTTGATTCTCTTGGACGGACTGTCCATTCCACCCAGTTGCCCTCTTACTCTGGCACTCCCGCTGGTGAATCTCCTTTCTATCAAGCGCACGGCGCGAGACGAACTCTTCAGCAAGCTCCGCAGCCTTCGAAACAGTGCTAACGTCCTCCCTGTCTTGCACCCAGAGCCTAACGTCTTGGGGCAAACGACGATAAAACTGCTCGAGTCCGAAGCATTCAATCACTTTCTCTTTATCCTCGAACGCCTTAGCCTCTTTGAGCCACTCCCTCATATTAGCCATTAGCTTGTATGCAAAGTCAGCATACGACTCATCTCTCTGCTTTACCGCGTTCCGGAACTTCTGCCTGTATGCCTCC
Organism: Rhipicephalus appendiculatus; assembly: GCA_030522465.1. NCBI lineage: Eukaryota > Metazoa > Arthropoda > Arachnida > Ixodida > Ixodidae > Rhipicephalus > Rhipicephalus appendiculatus. The sequence goes on from JALIZH010011946.1 coordinate 9,790, forward strand.
GCTGACATTCTATACCTCTTTAGCAGGTTCGACTTAACCTGGTCGTAATCATCTGCTTCCTCCTTTGTCAAGCGCGCAATTACATCGGCAGCCTCACCCGGTAACAAGGTCAGCAAGCACTGCGGCCACATAACTCTGGTAACACCCGCCTTCTCGCATGTGCGCTCGAAGTTTACCAAAAACAGACCTATTTCCTCTCCGGAGCGGTAGGGTTGCATAAGGTCCTTGATTTTGAACGACTTTCGTTCTACTCCGCTAGATGTTTCGCTACCTTCTCTACTACTTCGAGCCTGGAGCAGCTCGAGTTCAAGGCGCTTTAACTCAAGCTCCTTTTCCGATCACCTGTTCTCCCTTTCTTCTGTTTCGCGCCTTAACTCTAGCTCCTTTTCCAGTCGCCTGTTCTCCCTTTCTTCCTCTTCGCGTTTTAGCTCAAGCTCTCTTTCCAAACGCCTGTTCTCCCTTTCTTCTGCTTCCCGTTTTAGCTTCTCCTTTTCCCCAATCAGCTCTAGACACTCTGAGAGCTCGTCGTCATCTGCCTCAAGGTTCTCAATAGCCGCGATTATCTCTGGCTTTCTCATTTGCTCCGGGACATTCAAACCCAAACTTTTGGCTAACTCTAGCAAAAGCGGTTTTTTCAGTGCCTTTAGATTCATGGTTGCTGCAAGTGCTGCTAATTCTTCACTATTACAAAAACAACTACGTTCTCGTGCTCAGATCCACGTAGAACAGTAGGTACCGAAATTACCACCTTTCCCCGCAAAACTCAAAACAAAGCCTGGTAAAATCTCAGTGAAGAAAAGTCAAGCACTCACCACACCCTGCAGCCATGATCTCGGCGGAGTCGATCCCGACGCTGGCATCAGTTTGTTGCGGACTCGGGCTAGCAGGATCCCACCGTCTGCCATCCAGTTGTTGCGACTGGCCTGCTGCAGGAGCCGACCAGCGGGTAGCGTGGTGCCGAGCGTAAGGTGTCGAACCGCAGGCCCATCGATGTCCGGAGCAGAGAGCCGTGGCAGTGAGCGACTCGGGAGGAAAACTTAACAGAAGTTTATTTGCATGACGAAAGATGACAGATTGAGAGACTAGTTACAAAAAAATGTCTTGGGCTTTTATGTCGCCGCGTTGCCAACTCTGGGCCCATTGTCCACATCGTTGGCCAATGCGGCTCTCGATGGCCTTGTAGCTCCACCCACGAGACTGGGCACCGACGTCCAATAGGTGCACGTGGAGAAGGCACCGTCGAAGCGATGACCAAATATGGTCACGACAAGAGCACCATGGTTTTGCGCACAGTACCAACTTTTGCACACGTTTGCAGATCATGGCCGGTGCTGGTTCCCGGAATTCTTCCGGCCGGGGGGGGGTAGAGTCTCTGTGATCGTGCCGAAGAATGTCACGGCTTGTTAGGAAGATCCTCCGCCAGGCAACAACACGCAGCAGGTGTTCTGTGGACTGGACCTCGGCTTTGTCTCCTCGTTGCTTGGAATGTGACGAGCAGCCTCGTCCCCCCGCCGGCCGCATCTTGCCACAAAGGGCTGTTCGCGGCACTGCCGCTAGAATTTCTGGTCACTTGACCACGCCGCACGCTCGTAGGCATTCCAGGAAAAGGGATTAGACCTGCGCCCCCGCAGGGCAGCGAACCCGGGAGGAACTTTAGAAAAACATGAGCATTCTCCGCGGCCTCTGCCGCGACGGCTTCCAAGGCCGATCGTAACACTAGGCGCCTTTTAGATGTGAAGCATCTTATGGCGAAGCTTAATCCGGTGGTGGTGGTGGTGGTGTGCGGCGTGCTCTCCCTTACTGCGCATGCGCAAACCCCTTCAAAACAAATAAAAAACCTCCTCTCCCCCTCTCTCTCCTCTAGGCATCCCTCCCCGCGGCAACCACACCCTGACTGCGCATGCGCCTCCCCTCCTCTCTCCCCTCCTATGCTCCACCCTCTCTCCTCTAGGCATCCCTGCCCGCGCTCCCACTGCGCATGCGCGTCACCCCTCTCCTACGCTCCCCCTCTCTCCTCTAGGCATCCTTGCCCACAGCGTCCACACCCCACTGCGTATGGCTGTCCCCCCCTCTCTCGCCTCTCGACGCCGACGCAGGCAGCGTCTGCTAGCGAGTTTCTTGGTTGAAAAACCGACTGCTCGCGCTGCACAGCCGTTCACTGGCCATCCCGTATATATGGCAATGGATCTTGACCTCCAAGGTGGTGCCGGTGGGAGATTTCTCCTGTGCGTTGTTGAACAATAAAAATTCGCAGTGTGTGCGTTAACTAAAAGCGCACTGCGGGTCTCTGTGTCCAGTCGGAGTCTTCTGTCTCTCATTGCCCATTAGCAGCGATTGGCATGTTCCAGTAGGAAACACCGCTCCATCACTGCGTGCTTTGCGCCTCCTCAGTTTTCTCTCCTGCGCAACGCTGCGATAGCGCTAGCGTCAACGCCGCCGCCAGTGTAAGCGTTAGCGCCTGCTGCTTCACGTATACACATGGTTCCCTTTAGCGGGAGATGGTGTAATTTTTCCTTCTTCGAACCACAACCACCATATATAAATGGAGTGAAGCGCGCGCGAAATGCATTCGCATTTCCTCACGATTCCCCTTCGGGGAGGTGGGGGCATTTTAAATGCGAATGCATTTCTTAGTCGGGCTATGTCAGGCATCCGGCGTTGGCGTTGTCCGCGGCAGGTGTTATCTCTCCGCTCTCACTCCCTCTCCCATAGCAATAGCTGCGGGCGCGCGCTTATCCTCGCCCCTAGCAACCGGCGCAGCTGGTGCGGGCGGAGAATGAGTGGAGAGGAGGAGCGCGCTCTGGTGTGTGAGGGCGCTCGCATCGCGGGAGCTCGGCGGAGCTCCCGCGATAAAGAAAATAGAAAAAAAAACAGGCGCTGCGCCGTGCTCCCGACCGGGCTGCAGAAATTAGGCGCCTTTTCCTTCTTCGAACCACAACCACCATATATAAATGGAGTGAAGCGCGCGTGAAATGCATTCGCATTTCCTCACGATTCCCTTCGGGGAGGTGGGGGGCATTTTTAAACGCGAATGCATTTCTTAGTCGGGCTATGTCAGGCGGCGTTGTCCGCGGCCAGGGTTGCCACTGACTTTCGAGTGAAAGTCGTCGCCAAGACATGCCAAAAGTCGCCATTTTGTTTTCAAATTTCGCCAAAAAAAGTCGCCACTCTAGATATTTGCGCGTACCTAGTTATAAAAATTTCCAATTATTTATAGCACCGTAAAGTACAATATTATCTAAACCCCTTCAATTATACTGTTATTTTTCAAGGCCAGTCGCATCACTCGCTTCACCACGGCAGTGCTTGATGCGCCGAATTTTCCGACAAGCCGCGAGAAGGGCTTGGAGGCGCAAGGGTTACCATTATGAAGGGAACGCTTATGATATCCTTCCATTCCTGTCCACTCAATTTAAAGGTAAAATATGAAACGCACTAAAGCGTTATTTCTAGAAATCTGTACGACACATATATGAATTGAAATGTTTATGAAACGCAAAACGACAGAACTCTTACAGAAACCAATCATTAGCGAGTCTTATTGTTTTAAATGTGAACTAATATTACCGGGCGCCACTGAACATTTCTTACGCTCACTTATATCTACACGTGTCAATCCGGTGCGTCTAAGGCATAAAATAAATGAACAGCTTGATAAAGTAAAATATTATAGAGGAATAATTTTTATTGAACACGCTCACCGAGAACACTGAATAATGCCTGAATAAATAATTTTTTATTGCACACAAGCCGCGTAAGCGCTTCTCGGCTTCCATAGGTACGTGACCCCGACGCACTTTCCGGGTTTCACAGAAAGAACATCAGTAAATGCTGGAAGCCCCAGAATAGTTTGCCGTCATTTGGCGAAAAATTTCCTCCGGAACGACGTAGTTTGCTGACGTCTTTTGCTGCAAACGAAGACCAAATTTAATTCTTAAGATGGACTCCAATAGGTCCAGCTTCATCTTATTGCGAAGTTCCGTTTTGGTCAACGTTACTTGAGAAAATACTCTTTCCGCTTCTGCATTCGAAACCGGGAGTGTTAAGATCCTGATGGCTCCAGCAGCGAGAACTGGGAAGGGGCATATACCAGCAGCATCCCTGAATGCTAATGCCTCATACCAAAAGCTTGTGGCAGAGTTAGTTTCAGTCGTAGCGAATGCAGAGCGAAGCAGTCGTACTTCCGCTTCCAGCTGGTTCCTGGAGATGCCAAAGAAGCATGACGGCAAACTGAAGATATCCCGGCAAGCATTGGGCCCCAAAACTGCTTCCGGACTTATAGCTTGAAGCCTGCGAAGCGCAGATGTCGCATTTGGAATGCGCGTTTGTAGCTGCATTGCCATCTTCTGCAAAAAATTAAAACACTGCTCTCTAATGCAGGCCTGTTCCTGGACAGGTAATCCACTTGCCTCAAGCCGTTCTGCAAGTGCTGCTCCGAGGTCGGCTTGTTCAGAGTCTAGGTAGATGCCCTCCACGTTTTTTAAATTCAGGGAGGGCAGGTCACCACTGGAGTTGTGCCGTAACACAGCCGGCTTCAATATGCGCTTTAGAACATCTACATAAAGATTTTCTAGTTCTTGAAAAAGCTTCAAGGGGGTCCACTGTCTGGCTTTGAAACAACGTGTTCACTCGCTTCACATTGTGAAGCACTGCTGCCAGAAATATCAAGTAGAGGTAGTTGCGAATGTCATTGTACATGTCCCGAAGAACACGCGCTTTGTAGTCGCGGCTATCAGTGCTCTGAAAAAACTTCTGTAGGCTCTCAAACTGACTCACAATTCTTTCGATGCAATCGTACACTGCCAACCACCTCGTTGGTGACAGAGACAGGAGCTTCGGTGGCTCTAGCTTGTCGCTGTCATGGTCTTCCAGCATACTATTATACAATTCATTGTACGCAGCAAGCCTTACAGTGCTGTGAGCAAAGTAATTGTACGATTCGCGGACCATGTACTCTAGCGCTGAGGGCATTGTCTCCATCGTCTTAGCGGCAACGAGGTCTAATGAGTGGCACACACACTTTATGAGAATCAAATCTGGATTTCCATCTCTGAGCCGGCTCCAGAGAGAGTTGTGCTGTCCGCACATAGAGTTTGCACCATCTGTCGCTATTCCGATACAGTCTTTAAGAGCTAGCCCGTGACCAGACAGTATGTTCATGACGCAATGATGCATAACTTCTGCAGTTCCGTTTGCTACTTCTTTCAAATCGAGGAAAGTGTCTGAGATGCAGTTCGTCTCGGGGTTCAGAAAGCGAACAGAAACGCACAGATGTTTTGTGGCTGAGACATCCGTGGATTCATCTAGCATTAAGGAGTGCCCAGGGGCTTCCTTCACCATTTTATCCAGCTTGCGCTTGAAGTGTGGCGCCAACACATTCTTGATGACAGCTGCGCACTTGGTACGGTGCATTCGAAACTTTCCGTCGAATTCTTCTTGCAGAATTTCACCAAGCTCGTCAACCGCACTTATAGATGCGTGCGTAGCGGTGTACAATGCTATTCGCACTTCACGCCTGGCTTGGTCAAAATTTGGCTTGCTAACCTGATCCAAGAACTGCTTGAGCTGCTGTGCGGCAGGCACAACGTTATCTTTGTGTTTCTTAGAGTCAGCGTGCTTCAGGAGATCCGTGTAATGAGGCCTCAATACACAGCTGCAGTATTTGCACTTCACCGCTTGTACATCTTCTGTCGACAATATCCAGTCTGGAAAACATTTCGACAGTAAACAAAAAATAATAAAAAAGCACGTATTGACTTAAATGTAGAAACTCCTAAAAAGATGATGGCCCGGCGACAGGTAGTTTGGTCAAAATAACAAATTCCCTCACTCGCATTCTAAATCGTAAAAGTAAGTCATATATGGCTTGTTATACAGAAACCACCAAATATCGCCAGTGGCAAGAGTCACCCCTCCCCCCTCCGACCCCTTACGTTCCTACGGTACGTTACGATCACCCTTCAAGACTCAACATAACCACGCAGCCCGTGCACAAACACACACCTTTAAGTTTTTCGTCCCGGAACCAATCATCACGAAATTTTCTCTTCGCATTAGCGTGCTTCCCCATGTTGTTCCCCTAAACAAGAGACGGTCGTTGTGCGCAGCCTTCCTGCAGATAAATTAAAGAATTTCATTGCAGTCGAAAATGCTAAAATAATTCAGAAAGATAATTTCAAAGCAACAAAGCAACGCAAACTTCTTCGAAAGTATGGCGTAGCCTTCGTAATAATGTTCACAACACGCTTTCTGTGCGGTCAAGCTTGCGCTGCACTTTTGCCTCAGGGCAGTTTCTGAAGGCTTTTCACTTTTGAAGGCTACCCAGACTTTTTAAGAAGTCGGCCCGAAAAGTATCTCATCAACAAAAGTAAACGCCACGTACCGAATTAGGGGGTACTGCAGCAGTTCATAAGTCGCCAAGTTATTCAGAACAATCGGAGCTTTGGCGGTAAAAAGGCCGGAACAAGCCACCAAACCGTCGCCTAGCCACTCCGAAATGAAAACTTTAGAGGTGCGCTTAAAGCACCGAAATCGCCTCAAGTGATAAACTTATTGTCTAACACCGCCGCCTCGCGGCACGCGAACCAGTCCACTGACTTGCATTTTGCTCGGCTGTCGCTGGGGGACGCGCCAGTACCTCCTGGATCTAGATAAATTGAGGAGTTAGTGGACGGACGTACCGAATGGCGCATAATGTGCGCCTTCAAGCGGTGCGTCTAAAATCAAGAAAAATAGAGAGAATGTTGTCACTCATTCGTTGGGAAGACACGGAGCTTAGAATGTATAACTCAAGCGAGACCTAAGCCGAAATTCGCCAAAACTTCGCCAAAACTTCGCCAAGTCGCCAATCATAAATTTAGGTCGCCACGGGCCTCTGAAATTCGCCAATTTGACGAAAAGTAGCCACCAGTGGCAACCCTGTCCGCGGCGGTGTCCGCGCGCCGGCAGGTGTTATCTCTCCGCTCTCACTCCCTCTCCCATAGCAACAGCTGCGGGCGCGCGGGCTTATCCTCGCCCCTAGCAACCGGAGCATGTGGTGCGAGAGAGCGTAGGAGAGGGTAGGTGCAGTGCTTCGCCGTTCGCTCTATCTCCTCCCTGCGCCCCACTCTCCCGTCCGCTCGCGCCTCACTCTCGACCGTTCGCTGGCTGGGCGCCTCTCAAGGCGATGGCAGAAGTCGGTGAAGGCGAATTTACGCCCCTAAAATTACTACGCCGTGTACTCTCCGCGCAAGAAATGCATTCGCATTTCCTCACGATTCCCTTCGGGGAGGTGGGGGGCATTTTTTTTATTTAACATCGCCCTCGCGCGCATCACTGACTTTCTTCCCCGCGACACAGCTTACGAGGTGCGCGTTGCGGTGTACGCAGACGACATCGTGCTGTTCGCTAGCGGACCCAGACCGCGCGGCCTCCACGTACGCCGGAGCATGCAGGCCTGCATCGACGCGGTCGACGGCTTCGTCAGCAACATCGGCCTCGTCCTCTCCACCGCCAAAACAGAGGCCCTCCTCGTGCCCCCGAACCCCTGTGCGCGCTACTCGGTGCCGAAGCTCTCACTGCATGGTCGTCGGCTCCCGTGGCAACGCAAGGTCCGGTACCTCGGCCTCCCCATCGGCCACCGGCTCAGCTGGAAGCCGCCTGCGGTCGCGGAAAATTGCCCACATGGCTACCAGACTCCTCGCCGGTGGCAAGGGTTGCTCCGCGGACCTCGCCCTGCGGCTGTACAACGCGGCCGCCACGGCCAGGACGCTCTACGCCTTGCCGCTCGTCGCGCTAAGGCCAACGAAGTGGGACACGCTCGACGCAGACCACCGCGGTGTAGTGCGCCGTCTCTTCGGATTTCCGCGCACCTCTCCCGTGGGCCCTAAGTTGGCGGAGGCAGGCCAGACGTCGCTCTCGCTGCGTGCGAAGAGCGGCGCATTGCGTCACGTCTACCGCATGAACATGACACCGGAGGGACGGCGATCGCGTACGCAATCAAGCATGGGCGCACGCGCGCAGGAGTAAGCCACGGTCGTCCGCGACGCACCGGACTCCGGCTGGCTCCCCATCCCCCCCTTACCAGGTTCGCGGCCTCGCCATCACGACCACGATTCCTGGCATCCGGGCCAAGAGAAGCACCCCTAACCCCCCGTATTCATAAACGCTCCTTGACTTGAACTTGACTTGCCACCACCTCAAGGCAGCGTTTCAAACACGTTTGCGCTGCCTTGGCACCGCCTAAAAACAGTGCGTTCGAAACGCGTTTGTGCTGCATTGAAGGCGGCGGCAAGTCAAGTTCAAGTCAAGGAGCGTTTCTGAATACGGGGGGTTAGTCCATCCCTCCTTCCCGAACTCTTCTTGAAGAGAGGAAACGATCGTCATACCTCTGCAGAAGGAGCTATACCGATGTGGCGTACAGATGGAGACCTCATGTGCGTACCGGGTTCACACAGTGATCCCTTAGTGACTCGTCCTGTCCCTTGGTGGTGGCAGCCAATGCTACCCCGTCGTCTTCACAGCGCAAGGAGAAGCCAGTCTCGCAGTGCCCTAAAATCAATCGAACGCCAAAGCCTGAGATACGTGTCTCAAGGGCAATCTATCGGTCATATAGCGCCTCTGAGTAGTCGATGAACGTCTACTCAGAAACCGCGGTGTCGTCGGCACCGGAGGAAGAGCGCTCTCTCGGGGTCCCAAAAGGAGGTAAAAGTCCCAGTTAACACGCTAAAAAACCATGCGATCACCAGGAAGATTATTGTTGGTTTCTAAAATATCATAGCCTTTTTATAAAACAAGTCACGTAACGTTTATTGACCTTACGTTCGCGTTTATACTCATTTATCTCCCTTTTTCTTTTACATGCTTTTTATAATTCACCGGCCATATACAACTTCGGTGACAGAAAAAAAGCATTGCCAACTTCTCATCAATAGCCTCTCGTTCGCATCTAGGGTGCGGGTTTTACTCCCTGCCCTGGCGAGCGCATTTTGACGGGGGGCGAATGCAGTGAACACCCGTGTACTTACATTTAGCTGTACATTAAAGAGCCACACGTGGCATAAATTACCCGGAGTCCCTCGCTATGGCGTGCCTCGTAATCAACTCGTGGTGTTGACACGTGAAACCCCAGCAGGTATTATTATTTTGTTCGCAAGAAAGAAATGTTGGCCCACGAAATACCGGTATCTTAATTTGTTCAGTGCATTTTCGATAGCCCGCAAACACTCTTCGGGACTGTAAGGTCGCGCTCTGCGGGAGCCCCCCCCCCTTCTGCCAACGCCCACATTCCTGGGCTTGTAATGTCGCGCTCTTCGGGACACCCCCCCCTCCCTCCTGCCAACGCCCAAATTCCTGAGCTTGAGCGAGCTACACGACAGGAGATAGGGGTGCGTCCCCAAGCTATGCGGGTGCGTCGGATGTGACTCACCCCTCTGCGCCTTGCTTGGGATTACCTGCCCAACCCTTTTGCTCCTTCTGCTACCTGCCCGATCCTGGCCGGTGCCGATGACCGTAGGCAACGCGGACTGATGGAGGAGGGGGATACAGGGGATAAAAGGAGCGGCCCAAGAGACCGCGACGTCTTTTGCTACTGGAAAGCTTGCCGGCCAGACACCGGCACTGCAGCTTACGGCCCCACTGAGGGTCATTTTCTTTTTCTACTTTCTGTCGTATTCCTGTACATAGTTTTGTACATAAAGTTTGTTTTAAAACGTCCAGCGGCGAAGGCGTCTTCTTCCGAGGCAACGTCACGAAGACGGCGGCGATCTCCATCGCGAAGCGCGGGCCCGGCCTTGCTTCGCTCCCAAAGAACCTGGCCGAACGCTCCACGAGTTCGGACTAAAATTTACTGGCGCAGTCGCACAGGATCGCCGCACCCTGAACGAGCACTGGACGAGGCCTTGGAACAAGGTGACCCAAGGACGACAACAAAGGAGCTGCGAGCCCTGGAGTAGCAGCAGCCGAAGCCTAACCTCACCTGCAGCGCATCGTGAGCTCCGGGAGGACCCGGCAGACATCGAGCGAGCGACTAGCAGCCTTCCCGGCCGGTACCGCCGCGAGAGGCTTTCCGGGGGACAACCGAGCATTAGGCTACGACGCCACGCCGACCAGCTATCCAGCCAGGACGACAGACGCCAGCGTCGAGAGCCCCGGCGGAGCGAGTCCGGCACAGCCACGAGAGCACCCCCCAGCAAAGTGCACAGGTGAGCCCTTCCTGTCACATTCCTGATGAGCTCGGTGTTGTTTGGGCTGACCCTGTCACATGCACACTAGATTCGGGTACTTAAACCCCGATAAGCGCCGCGCTATGATGGGGAATGAGAGCGGGGATGGTGGAGATGACCAGAACCACGGCACGCCCGCCCCCTCCATTTCTGAAAAGGAAATGGAGTACAGGCTCAAGCTCGCCGAAGAAGAGCGGCGCTCTTTGGAGATTAAACTGCAAATCGCCCAACTTCAGAGGGACAGCCCACAGCGGACGCAAGATGTCGTGGGCGATACGGCGTCCCAGGGCGGCCAGATGAAGCTGCTCAAGCACTATGCGCAAATGCTAACCGGAGCATTCCCGAAATTTCCCTCTGACGGGGAAGTGCCCGTGTGGTTCGAGTCGGTGGAGAGCTCGTTAGAGGCGTACAGCGTGCCAAGGGAGTTCTGGGGCCGCATTATTTTCTCTCTAATCGCAGAGCGCGTGCCATACCTCTCTACGCGGCTTACACCCGAGCAACATCGGGATTTTGATACTCTGAAAGGCGTCGTGCTAGATGAACTAAAACTGTCAGCGGCCGAGTACCACAGGCGTTTCATCACGGCGACTAAGCGCCGCGGGGAAACATGGAAGACTTTCGTGACCAGAGTAGAAAGTTATTTAAAGTTCTACGTAGATGCCCGCGGCGCCTCCACTTTCAGACGACTCGTCGAACTTTTGGTCGCGGACCAGGTAAAGGCAGGATTAACCGAAGAAGCGGTGAAATATGTGAAACTGCGCGAAAGCGAGGACTGGCTGAAGGCCGGGGAGCTTGCGCGTTTGCTGCAGACATTCGAGGAAGCTACCGGGGCAGATAGTGCATGCAGAAAAGCTGGAGCTGCGAGCAAGGGAGAGCCGACGAGCGGAAAGGTCGAGATGCAGAACAAACAAAAGAGCGCCGAAAGTGCGGAGACACAGGAGCGAAAGTATGCGAAGGGAAAACCCGCCACGGGGAGACAGGAACCAGCCACGCGCGCACGGGTGCCCTAGCTGCGGCAGCTGGCGGCATCCTGGAGAACACTGTCCATTCGCGGGCGGGAACACAGGCAACGCCGAGGGCGATAAGCGTACAGAGAAATTCACAGCGCGCGTCTCAATCAGTAGCAGTGAACCAGAGCTTTCGACACTCCAGGCGGTACAGCTGAACTGTGAGGAGAAACGGCTGAACGCGATCGTCGACACAGGCGCAGACATCACAGTTGTGCGAGAAAGCAGTATACCCGAGCACCTCGTTAAAGCACACGGTACCGTAGATTTGGTATCGGCCTTCGGTGAGAAGGTGGAAGCGAAGCTCGCCGTCGTCCCTCTCGCGATACAGGGTTCGGGTTAGAGCACTGCACGGGCCGGGATTTTCGGCCCGGGCCCGGCCCAGGCCCGGAAGTTGTTTAAACTTACCCGCCCGAGCCCGGCCCGGCGATTCAAAGCGATACCCGGGCCCGGCCCGTACCCGAGGAAAAATTCGCCTACCCGGCCCGGCCCGGCCCGACCGCAGATCGGGCCCGACAGAGGCCCGAGCCAATAATCTAGATGGTGTCGCCCGAAAACGAAATCGACAAGGCGTCTTAAGTGGCATATATCTACGTTTTGGTGGCGCATGCTTCGCTAACAAATATACTTTAACCTACGGTAATTTCTTGTAAAAAGGGGCTCTCGGTGGAAACAGCTGAGCTGATATACTGGATGCAATAAATGTTTTCCTGGCAGTGGTACACTGTACCTACTTTTTCTGCAAATGCTATGGGGATGCAATCAAGGCTTGGACGGGCACCCGTCTGGTCGGGAAGAATCATTGAATAAAAAGACTAGGACACCGACCACTAGAGAATTGAAATGCGTTGACGTTGCCGGACCCACAAATGGGAGCCTTGTTCACAATCGTTGTGAACAAGGCTCCCGTACTGGGTGCCGAAACGTCAACCATGGGGATCATCAAGAGCGTTTCGCAGGAGATATTGTACCAAGGAAAGTGATTTGCAGCATGAGTTCAGTTTCAATACAGAGCGCAATAAAAACAGAGGACACAAGGAACAGAACGCTCTCTTCCCTTTGTTTACATTGCGGTGTATTAAAATTTAACGCATGCTCTAACGACAAAGGCAATCATGCACCCGTCATGATATGTAGCGCCTGTCTTCAGCATAGTAGCCCCTTGCCACAGCATGAGAAGTAGAGAAAGAAAGCAAAATTCATTACGGTCTTGTAACTACACTAACCTACACAAAAATTATAATGAACCGCGCGCACCACGTGTACTTTTAGAAATACGTATAAGCAGCCGAAAGGAAGAAAACAATATTTGTCATAGCATTCTTTTCATCTATCCCACCACTGCTAGTATATACAATCTAGCAGTTGTTTGTGGCATTTTTGCAGCTTGTTTCTTCACATGTCATTGTGCGAAAAATCAAATGATGCGCTCTTGCATCACATATCCTGCCACGCTAAAGTTTCTCGCACTGCTTACGCTAGCAGGGGAGTACATCTGCCTTGCGAATTGTGAAGGCGTCGCCTGTTTCTTTTTAACTTCCACCACTGGAGCAAATTTAGGATGTCTCTGCGGACTTCCGCACAATGAACATATATAGCTGTCCAGCTCATCCCTTCATTTCTCTCGCTCCCGAACGTCGTGCCGGTCTTCAATGTCATCTATAATACTCCTATTTGAGGGTTTCTCCTTGCAGTTTTCAGCAGTGTATGTTACGCATGTTTTCCACCACGCTCTCTTTTTTTTTCTTTTCATATTGTAATGGTATACGCCTTCCTAACGATGTTGTACTGGTATAGAAGGTGGTCGCTGGACTATACGACTGACAGGAGGTGGACGAAGAAATCTCGATCTATTTTCAGGGTTCGTTCCAGTTTGGTAATAAAGGCGCGAATAAGCTTTTCGACGCTTACGCGTATGGTTCGAGGTAAAGGGATATCAATCCCATGGCACGGAATTCGTAATTGTCTTTTTTCAATCCAGGCATTTCGTAAGCAAACATACTTTGCCCGAGGCCTTGTTTAATGGACCTATGCTATTCCTGCACATTCCAACGCTGTTTCGGCAGTATCATGCATCTCTGGCACTATATAGCGCAGGGGGTCTCAGACACGCGCCCCGTGGCCCGCACACGACTGCCTTCGTCCCATTTTTTTTAATTTCTTGATAAGTACGTCCTTAAGCTACATAAGCATGATAGGTCTAAAGCATTTTCTTGTGAGGCACCTCGTGCGTCCACCATGCGTTGATGTATAACCGTGAGAGAAAAAGTCTATATTTAAGAATCGGCGTCCAGATTTTAGTCATTTTGGAGATAGGTATAAATATGTTGTTGGAATCTCGCCACCAAATACCCTTCCGAAATGACCACAATATATGATATATGGGAAAGGTCTTTCGAATGCCAAAATTAGGTGACACTTGGTACAACCTATTCCCCACACCCACCCCTCCTACCCACTGTCCTGGCCCTTGCGGGAGTACATTTTCGTGAATGCGGACCGTTACCTGATGCGAGTTTGAGACCCCTGATAGCAGAACAAGACGAAAACTCAAACGCTAACAAAGTGGGCGCACAAAGCAGGCTGTGCATGTCCATCTCGCGTGCCATGACCACTGGGAGCCGTGACAGAGCCACGGAAAACAAATGTCTTTATAAGGATCCTATGTAACGAGACCCCGTGCAGTCCTTTCATTTTAGTGGAGGGCTGGAATATTCAAGATCGTTTCCCAGCTTTAGAGCTCTTGCGATGATAAGTTATAAATTGATTATATTACTTTAATTGCTGTGACCACAGAATAACATTTGATATATAAAATAATAATGCGAATAAAGCCCAGAATAGCCAGCTGTTAACTATGTAAGCGTTTGGCCTATTTACTTTTAGCTCGCCCATTTCAGATGAATCTAGTAGCCCCACATGCAAGAATCAAAAGAAGTTCAGTATTAGTCCATCATAGAACTCTAAATAGCTTGCCCCACATCAAAGAAGCATTTTTTTTTTCGAGATAAAATGTGAAACATATATGTATGCGCAATTTCTCTGGAATAACCTAAAGGGACACTAAAGAGAAGAATAATTTTTTTATTATCCGTAAATTACTTTTTTCCAATTCCAAAATAACTACGCTCGCCGTTACAAGACCTGGTACGCGCGAAAATGCGGGTGGCGACACCACGTTGAAATTCGCGCAGCAGAAGTCGTCACGTCGTCTGACGGCGTCTACTGGTGCCCACGTAGATCCTAATCGGTAAAAATTAAGTAAATTGACCTCTGAGTAGCCCATAGACTTAACATACCAAGTTTCTGGAAATTTTGAAGATCCAGTGCCCCCAAAATACGATGAATAGTTTGAAATCCGTGACACTACGCGCGGAGATTTCATCGCGAAAATCTAAAATGGCACTTTGGCCTTGATTTTTTCCTGTGTGAATAAACTTACGGTGGTGAAAGGAATGATATTCAAATTCTCAGAGTACACATTATTAGTCTAAACCACTTCAGTGTTTCACTTTCGTGTCCCTTTAAGAAGTGAGAAAAGTCCAGGCCCGGCCCGACCCGAGCCCGCCACCTCAAACCCGGGCCCGGCCCTAAGCCCGGAGCTTCAGGCCCGAGCCCGGCCCGGGCCCGCCTTAAAACCTACTTTACCCGGCCCGGCCCGGCCCACGGGCCGGGCCGGGCGGGTTTTCGGGTAGGCCCGAGCCCGTGCAGTGCTCTAGTTCGGGTTCCCCGATCCAAGACATCGACACCGCGACGCCGGTATTATGTGCGCTCACGAACAGATTGGCCCACACGGACTGCTTAATATCCGCTGACACTTGGGAACGGCTGCGCGCCGTGGCCGCGGTCGAGACGCGATCACGACAAAACGCCGGCGAACACACGAACGCCTGCCGACCCGCTGCGGTGGGCGCCGAGCCTTCGATAGACGACGAGTCAGTGCTGGAAGCGGTAACCACAGCGGAGACCGAGGAGAACACTCATGAGCTAAGCAGCGACGCCCGTAAATTGCGCAATGAGCAACAAGGCGATGAGGAACTGAGTCATGCCTGGCGAAATGCGAAAGCCGGTAAAGCCGGCATGTGCATCGTGGATGGCTTACTGTATCACAAGGGATAAAGTTCTTGGCCAAAGCTTATTGCAGCTAGTACTTCCGCAGACGCGCCGCGGGAGCTGTTTTGACACTTGCCCACGAATCGTACTGGGGTGGTCACTTGGGCTTTCGTAAAACAAAAGGGCGGATTAAGTACAGCTTTTACTGGCCCGGCATGGAGCAGGACATACGCGACCATTGCGATCGTTGCCACAGCTGCCAGGTCAGGTCGGACAAGCGCATAACCGACCGCATACCGATCGTCCCGCTTACACGGCCCAAGCTGCCGTTCCAAAAGGTGAATGTCGACATAATCGGTCCGATCGACCCACCGTCGGCTAAGGGGCACCGTTACGCTTTATGCATAATAGACCTGTGCACGCGTTGGCCGGAGGTAGTTTGCTTGAGGTCTTTGTCCGCCAAAGCAACATGCGAAGCGCTACTTTCCGTGTTTAGCAGAACAGGAGTACCCGAAGTTCTGTGTTCTGACTGCGGTACGAACTTCAGAGCTGCGCTGACGGACGAGTTTCTGGAGCGCCTAGGCTGCTCTCCTCGCTTTTCGACGCCGTACCACCCCGAGAGCAACGGCTCCGTTGAGAGGTGGAATCGGGTCTTTAAGAACACGCTTTTTCATGTGATAAGGCAGGCCGGAAAAATTTGGACAAATTCATCCCTTTCCTACTCTGGGCATACCGCGAGGTCCCCCGCGACACCACGGGTGTGTCACCGTTCCGCATGCTATACGGCCGCGACCCAGTCGGGCCTCTTGCCATTCTCAAAATTAGCTGGACAGGAGAGAGGCAAATCCCGTCAAAACTGGCGGATGCACCTGCCGAGTATTTGATGGAGCTAAAAACCCAGCTCGAGCTGGCGGCCGACGCCGCAGGGCTCACAACGAGCAGGCAGCAGGCAGCATACGCGTCGCACTACAACAGACACACCGCGGTCAAAAGTTTTCGCGAGGGCGACACGGTCCTAGTTTTTGACGACAACCGACCCGGGAAAATGTATCCAAAATGGTTAGGGCCATTCGTCGTTCAGGAAAAGCACCGCGAACACTCATATTATGTACAGACAAAGGAGGGTCGCCGGATGCTAGTGCATGCAAATAGGTTACGCCCATACGCGTGTAGGGTAGCGTCGCTGAGCGTTATCTTTCACGACGACAACGACTTCGGAGAAGTAGAATACACCCCCCCGAGCAGCTAGCAGTGAGAGCTTTTCTCTCAGTCAAGAAAAGATTGAACATTTGGACGCTCTCACGGCCGAACGCGTGTGCGCGGTATTCAGGGCCCACCAGGCATTGTTTGTCGGCGAACCAGGAATAGCTAATGTGGGGGAGCACAACATAAAGCTAGCCGATGGTGCCGAGCTCAAGTGCAGTCGTCCTTACAGGGTCCCAGAAGCGCTCAAAGATGAAGTTAGCCGACAGATAGGTGAGCTACTCGAACTGGGCCTCATATACCGATGCGAGAGCCCTTGTGCGCACCCGATTGTTTGCGTCCCCAAGAAGGATGGGTCGGTGCGTTTATGCATAGACTACCGCGCACTAAATGCTGTATCGGAAGCTGATGCCTTCCCGATGGCGAGCCCGCAGGAACTCATCATGCGTGTGGGGTCAGCACGTTATATTACTCTCGTAGACCTTAGGCGGGGCTATTGGCAGGGGCCGCTCGCCCGAGAGGCTCAGCTAGCCACCGCATTTGTCTCCCACCTGGGCCAATTTGCATGGAGAGTGATGCCTTTCGGTTTGAAAAATGCGTCAACCACATTTCAGAGGATTATGAACCAGGTACTGACAGGTCGGGAGAGTTATGCGTGCGCCTACCTCGATGACATCGCCGTCTTTAGTCAGACCCTCGAGGATCATGTCGAACACTTGCATGAAATATTCTCCATGCTTGAAGCTGCGAGCCTGCGAGCGAATTTAGACAAGTGTCAGCTAGCAATGCCCTCGATACGCTACCTAGGGCACGTAGTCGGATCAGGCAGGCATGGTCCAGATCCCGAGAAGATCGCAGCTATTAAGGGACTGAAAGCTCCCACCACAAAGAAATAGTTGCGAAGTGCGCTAGGCCTCTGCGGATACTACCGCAGTTATGTCTCTAATTTTGCTGAGGTAGCCCGACCGCTGACACAGCTCACTAGCAAAAGAGTGCCTTCCAAAATTCCTTGGTCTCAAGAAGCTGACGAGGCATTCAGTTCTCTAAAGCAGGCCTTGTGCGAAGCCACGTCCCTCGCCACGCCAAACCTTCAAAAGCCTTATGTGCTCTCTACCGACGCGTCCATGGTGGCTGCAGGTGCGTGCTTGGCGCAGATTCAAGATGATGGCTCTGAGATGCCGATCGCCTTTGGTAGTCATCGGTTTACACCGACGCAGATGCGGTGGGCTACCATTGAACGCGAGGCATTTGCCGTAATTTGGGCCTTAAAGAAATTTGAGGTATGGGTTTTTGGAGCTAAGGTGACTGTCATCACCGACCACAACCCGCTCTCGTATCTCACATGCAGCACGCCCCAGGGCGCAAAGCTTACACGTTGGGCCTTAGCGCTCCAGCGCTATGACGTGGTCATCCAGCATCGCAAAGGCACAGCTCACACTAACGCTGACGCCATGTCCCGTTTGCCCAATCAGTGTTGGGGTGAGGGGCCAGCCCGGGCACCATTGGGGTCTTAAGGTATTGTGACTGGGAGGGTTCCCTGCCCTGTCGTGCAGATGGTGTGTTGCGAAGCAAACTTTCGCCCGTCGGACTGACGGCCGTCACATGAATTTAAAAGTGAACTGTGCGACATGTGTGCCGCCTCTCGGCAATTTGAGCGTGTGCGGGTGTCATGTTTACCTTCCTCATGTTATGTTGCCTGTCGCGCAAACCTTTTGTTTTTTTTTTTCATTTGTTGCATCTGTTTCATGATGAACAAATCTTGGACCGGAGGTGTAAGGTCGCGCTCTGCGGGAGCCCCCCCCCCCCCCATTCTGCCAACGCCCACATTCCTGGGCTTGTAATGTCGCGCTCTTCGGGACACCCCCCCCTCCCTCCTGCCAACGCCCAAATTCCTGAGCTTGAGCGAGCTACACGACAGGAGATAGGGGTGCGTCCCCAAGCTATGCGGGTGCGTCGGATGTGACTCACCCCTCTGCGCCTTGCTTGGGATTACCTGCCCAACCCTTTTGCTCCTTCTGCTACCTGCCCGATCCTGGCCGGTGCCGATGACCGTAGGCAACGCGGACTGATGGAGGAGGGGGGATACAGGGGATAAAAGGAGCGGCCCAAGAGACCGCGACGTCTTTTGCTACTGGAAAGCTTGCCGGCCAGACACCGGCACTGCAGCTTACGGCCCCATTGAGGGTCATTTTCTTTTAAATGCGAATGCATTTCATAGTCGGGCTATGTCAGGCATCCGGCGTTGGCGTTGTCCGCGGAGGAGGAGCAGGAGGATAGGTTGAGGAGGTGTGCGCGCCGGCAGGTGTTAGATGTGAAGCATCTTATGGCGAAGCTTAATCCGGTGGTGGTGGTGTGCGGCGTGACCACCCTTACTGCGCATGCGCAAACCCTTTCAAAAAAAATAAAAATAAAAAACCTCCTCTCTCCCTGCTCTAGGCATCCCTCCCCACGGCAACCACACCCTCACTGCGCATGCGCCTCCCCTCCTCTCTCCCCTGCTACGCTCCCCCCCTCTCTCCTCTAGGCATCCCTGCCCGCGCCGTCCACACTCCCACTGCGCATGCGCGTCCCACCTCTCTTCTCCTCTCCTACGCTCCCCCCTCTCTTCTCTAGGCATCTCTGCCCGCAGCGTTCACACTCCCACTGCGCATGCGCGCCCCCCCCCCCCTCTCTCTCTCCTCTCCTACGCTCCCCCCCTCTCCCTCTCTCGCCTCGCGACGCCGACACAGGCAGCGTCTGCTAGCGAGTTTCTTGGTTGAAAAAACCGACTGCTCGCGCTGCACAACCGTTCACTGGCCACCCCGTATATATGGCAATGAATCTTGACCTCCAAGGTGGTGCCGGTGGGAGGTTTCTCCTGTGCGTTGTTGAACAATAAAAATTCGCAGCGTGCGCGTTAACTAAAAGCGGACTGCGGCGGAGCTCGGCGGAGCTATATATGAAAAAAAATTAAAAAAAATAAATAAAAAAAATTAAAAAAAACAAGAAAAAGAAAAAAAAAGGCCTCTGCGCAGTGCTCCCGACCGGGCTGCAGAAATTAGGCGCCTTTTCCTTCTTCGAACCACAACCACCATATATAATTGGAGTGAAGCACGCGCGAAATGCATTCGCATTTCCTCACGATTCCCTTCGGGGAGGTGGGGGCATTTTTTTTTTCTACTTTCTGTCGTATTCCTGTACATAGTTTTGTACATAAAGTTTGTTTTAAAACGTCCAGTGGCGAAGGCGTCTTCTTCCGAGGCAACGTCACGAAGACGGCGGCGATCTCCATCGCGAAGCGCGGGCCCGGCCTTGCTTCGCTCCCAAAGAACCTGGCCGAACGCTCCACGAGTTCGGACTAAAATTTACTGGGACTTTCAACAAAAAACATCCTACTGGCGTATACCCACCCTGGAAGGAATTTAAACACACATTTTGAAGCCGTAGCCCTTATCATTTTGACATTTAAAAAGAATTGCTTTGTGTTCACTTTACATCCCTCCTCACACAAAGCTAAGTCTGAAAACTGCAGGTTTTAATGATCGTATGTTCATTGTTCTGTTTGGTGTACTGATAAAACTGACCAAGGAGGGTAACCTACTGAAGATAATATGCTCTCCTACAGCATTCCTCCTTTACCCACTGTTTCACTTACGTATTATTCACCGTGTTCACGTAGCTTTAGCACCATGACTTAGCCTTCTGTTCAACATATTTCATTTATTCCTTATTTTACCTGTAAAGTCCTGAACACTGCACACGACTGTGAACACCTACTCACGTACGTCAAGCTTTCATCACCAGCACCATTTCTGTGCTGTAAAGCACTTCGTCGGAAACAGCAACTTGACGACGAAAATGGTCAAGCTCAAGAATATATTAATAATTTAACTAAATGTCTAGCTGAATTCTGAGCAATTTTCCATACACATAACATCAGCAGCCAAACTAGCGATATCACGGTCTTTTCGACTACGGAGAAAGGAAATAATTTTTGGTAGACAAAAGATTCATCATGAACGAAGAAATAGCAGAATAAAGCCTGATACATCTTTGGTAGGCACCCAGCTAATGATAATTTCACAAAATTTAAGGACAGCAACAGCGAAATTAATACGGAGACGAAATGAAAAATTAACGCCGCAGAAACATGTCGCAGTCCACAGCCAGGAACAACTCAAGTGCAATGTAAGAATCGGAGAGCATTTTCACAACATTTCGAGGTTTTCGAAGTACTCGACAGCTTTTTAAAGCACGGACGGACTGCAGATAAATAGATATTACGTATAACGGTCGCATCAAGTCAACCTTATGATTCATTGACAAAAATAAACAGGGTATTTCCTGCCGGCAAACAAAGCTGGATTTAGATTTAGTGCTTCCTCACCTGTAACATGTCCATCCGTCCGTCCTTCCTTCCCGCGTCCCACACCACCACAGCGCATGCGCGTCTCCTCCCCCTCTCTCTTTCCTCTCCTACTCGCAACCCCTTTCTCTTCTCTAGGAATACTCTACTCTACGGAGCGGCGAACGCGTAACGCGTCCCACACCCACACAGCGCATGCGCGTCCCGTCCCCCCTTTCCTCTACTACGCTCACCCCTTTCTCTACTCTAGGAATCCTCCACCCATTATGCCAACCAGACCACTGTAGTAATATGAAGGCCGTCAACAACTACTACAGTCATCAGAGTCATGGCCGAGAGCACAGAGAGGCTGCTTAGAAATGGCTAGGCAGCTGGTATCTGTTGCCCAGGTTGACCCCATTCCTTGATCTTGCTTGCATGTGTTTGGAGGGGGCCCCCGCAAGCACATCCAAGCAAGATCAATGAATAGAGTCAACCTGGGCGACAGGCACGACCTGCCTAGCCATGGCTAAAGCTGCCCCTCTATGCTCTCGGCCATGACTCTAGTGACTGTAGTGGTGGTTGACGGCCTTATTGTACTACAGTGTTCTCCTTGAATAGATGACCACACCGCCCGCGGGACGCTCTGCTTCCTCGGTGCCCATGATGGGAACTAGAGGCGGTCTGGAACGCGCTTATTCTTCATGGTCATCAGCGTCATCGTCATCGTTATCACGTTGGCTACGACGGACGGCGCCGGACAAGCCTACGCCCCTAAAGAAGCTTCGCCCCTAAAGCGTTTCACAGTTAGGTGGCCATTATTCGGCTGTAGCATCTGTTTTCTCGTTTCACAGCTATCTACCAATTCCCCCCAAAATGCTGAGGTGCGAAGTCAAAAGCTCACATGGTCTCTTGTGCATTCGCCTAAGACGACTAGAAGGCGAAAGCCTTCTTTTAGATGCGAAGCGTCTTATGCTCGGGGCTTTGTCCGTCCCTCCCGCGTCTTCCGTCCCGCGTCCTCCGTCCCGCGTCCCGCGTCCGGCCGCTTTCATGAAGCAGGGAAGCACCCATTATGCGAACCAGAACACTGTAGTAATATGAAGGCCGTCAACCACTACTAAAGTCATCAGAGTCATGGCCGAGAGCACAGAAAAGCTGCTTAGCAATGGCTAGGCAGGTGGTGTCTGTCACCCAGGTTGACGCCATTCCTTGATCTTGCTTGCATGTGTTTGGAGGGGGCTTAGTCCGTCCCTCCTTCCCGCGTCCCACACCACCACAGCGCATGTGCGTCCCCTCCCCCCTCTCTCTCCTACGCTCAACCCTTCCTTTCTTCCAGGAATCCTCTACTCTACGGAGCGGCCCCCCGCGTCCCACACCGCCCACAGCACATGCGCGTCCCCTCCCCCTATCATCTCCTACGCTCAACCCCTTTCTCTACTCTTGGAATCGTCTACTCTACGGAGCGGCGCCCGCGTCCCACATCCCCAAAGCGCGTGCGCGCCCTCTCTCCACTCTGAATCCTCTGCTCTACGGAGCGGCTCCCGCGTCCCACAGCGCATGCACGTCCCCTCCCCCTCTCCTACGGTCTCCTCTACGGAACGGCGCGCACGACAGGTGATGTGACAGGTACATACTCCGCTGGGGGGCGCCACAGTAGTTCCGCGGTATCAAAATGACGGAGCGCGCGCGCCTCATTCTCTCTCCTGTGCAGCGCCGCGATGAGCACCCGGACCGCTGCCGTGAAATGAGAGCGGCGACGTTCCTCCCGCTCAAGCTAATTATCTCCCCACTGCTTCTCATCTACACATGGTTCCCTTTAGCGGGAGATGGGGAATTTTTTTCCTCTCATTCGATGCGTCGATCTTCCCCAACCCTCCTCCGAAAGCTTTCTGCACCTAACCTGGTTCCTGCACCATTATGGCACGTACACAAACTATTGCGAGCCTACCATCCACCAGGCGTGCTTTGTGTGTTTGGAGCCGTCATGAACGGTTGCAGCGAGCATCACTGGTGTTGCACCTTAAAAAAATTACACCATCTCCCGCTAAAGGGAACCATGTGTAGATGTGAAGCAGCGGGCGCTAACGCTTACAGTGGCAGCGGCGTTGACGCTGGCGCTGATCGCAGCGTTGCGCAGGAGAGAAAACTGGGGAGGTGCAAAGCACGCAGTGATGGAGCGGTGTTTCCTACTGGAACATGCCAATCGCTGCTAATGGGCAATGAGAGACAGAAGACTCCGACTGGACACAGAGACCCGCAGTCCGCGTTTAGTTAACGCGCACGCTGTGATATTTTTATTGTTCAACAACGCACAGGAGAAATCTCCCACAGGCACCACCTTGCAGGTCAAAATTCATTGCCATATATACGGAGTGGCCAGTGAACGGTTGTGCAGCGCGAGCAGTCGGTTTTTTCAACCAAGAAACTCGCTAGCAGACGCTGCCTGCGTCGGCGTCGCGGGGCGAGAGAGGGGGAAGCGTAGGAGAGGAGAGAGAGGAGGGGACGCGCATGCGCAGTGGGAGTGTGGTCGCCACGGGCAGGCATGCCTAGAGGGGAGAGGGTGGAGCGTAGGAGAGGAGAGAGAGGGGGGACGCACATGCGCAGTGGGAGTGTGGACGCCGCGGGCTGGGATGCCTAGAGGAGAGAGGGGGGAGCGTAGGAGGGGGAGAGGAGGGGAGGCGCATGCGCAGTGAGGGTGTGGTTGCCGCGGGGAGGGATGCCTAGAGGAGTTAAGCGCTAACATTATACCCGTGCTTTATGAAGTAACACGTGTCGAGGAGATATGGTCCTGTAAGAAATGTATGGCGCGAAGGAAACCAATGGAAGAGGCGCCGGATTATTTGATTCTTCCAACGGACGGACTCTTTACAGCGAAGACGATGGAGCTCTCCAGAAAAAGGCCGCCCGCTTCCACGGTTTCTCTATATTTTTGATTGCGACAGCAATCATATAGACACTCTGTGCTGGTTTCGATCCTCACCGTCATATTCCGTATAAGTCCAAATCGATAACTGTTGTACGCGCATCGTATGCTGTACCCGCGAGTAAAAGCTCCCGAACGCTAGCGAGGAACACGGCTGAATCATAGATGAAACAACTTGCCCTTCTCCGTCGCACGGAGGGCGCTTGCAATAACATCCCTCCGCGTGCGAGGCCTGCCGTCCATTGCTCCTCAGCCAGAAAGAAAGTGCCCTGTACGTATATCGCTATACGAAGGATCATGAAGGAACAGGAAGAGAGCAGAGTGGGTCAGGGAACAAACGGCAGTTAAGGATATCATAGGTGAAATCAAGAAAAAAAAATGCCCCCCACCTCCCCGAAGGGGAATCGTGAGGAAATGCGAATGCATTTCGCGCGTGCTTCACTCCAATTATATATGGTGGTTGTGGTTCGAAGAAGGAAAAGGCGCCTAATTTCTGCAGCCCGGTCGGGAGCACTGCGCAGAGCCTTTTTTTTCTTTTTTCTTGTTTTTTTAATTTTTTTTATTTATTTTTTTAAATTTTTTTTTCATATATAGCTCCGCCGAGCTCCGCCGCAGTCCGCTTTTAGTTAACGCGCACGCTGCGAATTTTTATTGTTCAACAACGCACAGGAGAAACCTCCCACCGGCACCACCTTGGAGGTCAAGATTCATTGCCATATATACGGGGTGGCCAGTGAACGGTTGTGCAGCGCGAGCAGTCGGTTTTTTCAACCAAGAAACTCGCTAGCAGACGCTGCCTGTGTCGGCGTCGCGAGGCGAGAGAGGGAGAGGGGGGAGCGTAGGAGAGGAGAGAGAGAGGGGGGGGGCGCGCATGCGCAGTGGGAGTGTGAACGCTGCGGGCAGAGATGCCTAGAGAAGAGAGGGGGGAGCGTAGGAGAGGAGAAGAGAGGTGGGACGCGCATGCGCAGTGGGAGTGTGGACGGCGCGGGCAGGGATGCCTAGAGGAGAGAGGGGGGAGCGTAGCAGGGGAGAGAGGAGGGGAGGCGCATGCGCAGTGAGGGTGTGGTTGCCGTGGGGAGGGATGCCTAGAGCAGGGAGAGAGGAGGTTTTTTATTTTTATTTTTTTTGAAAGGGTTTGCGCATGCGCAGTAAGGGTGGTCACGCCGCACACCACCACCACCGGATTAAGCTTCGCCATAAGATGCTTCACATCTAACACCTGCCGGCGCGCACACCTCCTCAACCTATCCTCCTGCTCCTCCTCCGCGGACAACGCCAACGCCGGATGCCTGACATAGCCCGACTATGAAATGCATTCGCATTTAATAGAAATGGGCTGGGCACGTAGCACGTCGGCAGAATAACCGCTGGTCATTAAGGGTAACTTACTGGATTCCAAGAGAAGGCAAACGCATGAGGGTGAGACAGAAAAATAGGTGGGCAGATGAGATTAAGAAGTTTGCAGGTATAACATGGCAGCAGAAAGCACAGGACCGGGTTGATTGGCGGAACATGGGAGAGGTCTTTGCCCTGCAGTGAGCGTAGTCAGGCTGATGATGTTGAAGGAACGCTGGGGTAGATGGGCTGCGTGGCTGGAGCTCTAACTGTGACCTTTGACTACAAGAGCGAGGTCACTAGCGCTGGCGCACGCGCTATCTCGGCAGGTATCAGCAAACGGTTTGTGTACCCTTTTACGCGCTATGATCTCACCGCATCGTGCTGTGACTACTGATACGACAAACTGCACGAAAACCGCTTCTTTCCCGGGAGCGGCCGAATTCCCATGCACCAGTGTTTTGTCGTTTCACGAGATCGGATGATGTTAGCTGTCAGCCTGCCGCCGGCAGGCTGGTCCCTGCCGGTGGCAAGTTATCTTTTCGTCCACTTTTCTTTCTTCACATTTACATCACAATTACGTCTAATAACATCCCCCATACTTTCCTTGGCATCACTTTGCTGGCATCACTTTCCTTGGCATTTTGGGACCGCCGTCCCACTCGCTCGGCGAGTAAACATCAACACTCGCGACGCACGTGTCTGCTGCCCCAACGCGCACTCGCACTGCCAGGCATTCGACGCCCGCACACAGAATGCCTGATACGTCGATGGGGACCTGAGGGAGCCGCGCAGCCACGTAGATGGAAGCCCTGGATCGACCCGCGGAATGCACGGTGTTCGCGCAGTGGGTCTCAAGGCACGCGCTGTCCTCGCAGGCCGTTGCGCCGTGGTATGCGACGTAGCCTGTGAGGTTGAGCTCCCCCTCTCGAACTCGCGTTTCCTGGTAATGCCAGGACGTCGAACTCGCGTTGGAGAAGGAGAGCTCTGGGTGGCGGCGGCGGAGGGAACGAACGTTCCACTGCAAAATGCGAGGCCGCGGCGTCTTCGACGAACTAGCTATGGCGTGCGATGGCTTGATGGGCGGCCAGGGCCGCGGCGCACATGTCGCGCGCCCGGGAGTCGCACACCACAGTTTCGAGGAGCGCACGAAGAGCCGCGGCTAGTGCCGCCATCACCGCGCCCCTTGGGTCCTCAGGGGAAGATGGTGCGCCTCTTGACTCAGGGGGGGGGGGGGGGCAGGCGGGGGATCGGCGCTGGCGTGGCCGGCTAACGCGTCACGGAAGGAGTGTCCAGGGCGCGTTGTTGCTGCTGCCGCAGCACTGTTTCTCTTCGCCTGAGCCGCGGTCTGCGCCCGCTCCGAGCTCCATCGCCTGGCGGCGAGAAAGTTTGCCGCCTGCAGTGGCTATGAGGAAGGCCGCCTGCCTTTGCAGCTGTCAGGACGAACACCGTGGTTCATTGGCAGCGTGCGTGCCCTTGCAGTTGAGGCACCGTGGTTGTTCGGCTGTGCAGGGGCCCTCGACGTGGCTCTTTCCGCAGCGCAGGCAGCGTCTGTCCCGTGAGCATGTGGCCGTGGCCGTGGCATGACCGAAAAGGCCGCAGCACGCACACTGAAGAGGACTAAAGCCCCTTAATATAGAAAGTAGCGACACACTCCTCCATATCCTCTCTCAACAGGCCGGTCCTGCTCCCCCCAACAGGCCGAGCCTCCTCTATATGCTCTCCCAAACGGCCAGAGTGCGGGCGCCGGCCGTATAACCCAGATCTCGCCTTCTTCCAATCAAGAATGCTATGTCACGCTGATAACAGGCGCGATGTTCGTGACCTTTCCCGGGCGGGAGAGGCGGGAGAGCAGGGCGCGTGGCGCGGCGGCTCGGTTTAAAGAAAGACGGTACTTTCCAAAAAATATCCAGGGACTTTAAACTGGACGAGGTAGTCGCGCCCGCACCAGCCTCCGCTGTTTAAACACGAAGAGTTCCGACGGAGCCACCACTCCCTCGAATGTGACGGCCACCGTGTGTCCGCGACGCACACAGGAGAGAACCCCGGCTGTAGAGACGATGTTGGCGGTGATATCGTCGATGGGAATTTCTACATCGACGCCAAAAATCTCGCCCACACAGCTGTTTACCGCGGCACCGTGTCGACCGCCACCAGGTTGCTTCCGTTGCTTTCCCGTGCCGACGTCATGGCGTGTTGCGCAGCAGACGTGCGCGGGGGTCGGGCGAAGGCAGCAGCCGCTTCTCGGTGGCGCAGAGGATGTGTGCTTTCGTTGAGGGAGTTCTCACTAGCAGACGACGCCCATTGTGTGGCTCCTGGCTCCGTGGCAGTGGCCAACGTTTATAGATGCTTTTTCAGTTTCCGAACTCCTCCTTTCGAGGCGGGCGTGATTTGCTCCTAGGGAGTGTGGGGGGCGCTGCAGTCTAACTTTGCGCCAAGTAAACGGCTTCTCCACCGCTCTCCGCTGGCTTCACTGTCGCCGTAGGTGTGTGCGTTCCTAGTTGGCGTTCGGCAGGACCTTTGTTTTTCTGCGTGTATGCCTCTTCGCTCTCTGTGCACGTGGAATGCTTCCACGGTCTTCTGAAGATACGACGTGTACGACGTAGACGATTGTTGACAACGTGAGCACGATCTAAGCAGTGCACGTGTGGACGTTCCCCAAGGTAAATTCTACTGCTGCTGCTACCCTGTGGGTCATGCCTTAGACCTTCGGGACATCATGCCGACGTGTTTTGTGCCCGGCCGGGTGCACCAGTGGGTACAGAAAAAACGCAGAGAAACGCCACTTCTCCCCGCCGTCCTACCAGCTGTTACTGCAGAAGTGGGAAAGATCCATTCCACTCGCGGACAAAACTTCGCGCAAGACGTGCTACGTGTACGATGTTCACTTTCAAGAAAACGACTTTCTGAAGACATATAAGCATGCCATAAATAGAGAAGTCGTCGAAATCGACCGCGGTGCATGGGCATTCAGGACCAATGCAGTTCCTTGTTTATTCCCGAACCTCCCAGTGCAGCCGCATAAGACGAAGGTCGCCAAAGAAAAGGGTACCTGTACCTCAACATACTATGCAGCTGCCTTGCGATCTGCCAGAAGAATCCCCAGAACAGGTACCAGCTCTTTTGGAGGACTTCAGTTTTTCAGAGCAAGTGGGAAAAGGTGCTTCACTTCAGCTTCTCCGCAACTGGAGTTCGGCGTTCCCTGAAGAGCCGGCTGGAAAAACCTGTGGTAATCGCCTTATATAAGGCAAAATTCAAAGATATCTACTGCATCCTCTCGTCCGCGAAGATTTACGTGGTTTCCGCGAACGGAAAATTGTTGAAAAAGTTACCTTTTGATATACCACTGCGGTCACTCAAGGACGTAAAGGCTGTCGTGCATGTTGCAAAGAAATATATCCTGCATGTCTTTGCAAGACAAAAGTGCCAAGACAATGACAGTGCCAGCAAAGCACAGAGAAAAGGCAAAAAAGGTCATACTTGACCTTTTTTAGAAATTAGAATGCTCGTTACAAGTGTGCTTTAGTAAAGATACGTTTTTCATTTCATAAGTTAAACGAAATATAGTTGTGAACTAGTGTTTGATCTTGGCAAAGTTGTCGTGTCAATATATTGATGTTTTCCTATTTCTTTTCACGAAATTTGCATTTTTTGTTTGAATGATCTCTAATATTATCCACTCACAGATATCCAGAAATCTGAATACTTGAACAGAAGAAAGCGCACTGGTTTATGTCACCTGAACAGAGAAATAACGTCGCTTCAGTGGGATTTTCAACGAGGGTCGTACCTTACAGCAAAGGCTCCGTTTCAACTTTCTTTAGGGCACGGCACACGGAGGTGCTTATCACTGCGCAAACTTAATATGCAGAACGTCGAAGATCCCTATTCCAAGGCTCACGAAAACAGCTGTTAAATAAATAGCAGCAGAAAACTAATGAGTCGCAGCTTTTACCGAGGCTTCGTTGAGATGTAGCTCATACAAATGAGATCCGAATTTTGCTTCTAGTATCTGAAAGAAGAAATTACAGGACGGCGAAACGGCTCTTTAATCGACCAGTGCACGCTTAGCACCTCGCTTACGCGAGATATTGTTTTTGCCGAGGTCCCCGAAAGACGTAGCTCCCGTATCCAGGCCCGAAGTTAAACTCCTCGTACCTAAAACAAGAAGTTGCGCTGCAGGGCTCTTTCTCAACCTGAAATCGTCGTGTAAACGCTGCACACCGCGCCTAGCTGTAGCAGACGACTCTCGTTTGCCTGGCGCAAAGTTGGACTGCAGCGCCGCAGCGGCGGGAACTGCAGCCGGCTGGCCGCTCCCTGTAGGCGAAGCGGGGAGTTCGGAAACTGATAAAGTATCTATAAACGTTGGGTAGCAGCTCGGAGAGTCGATCAGCCGCCAGATCAATCGCCGCAAGCTCAGCAGTGGTTGAGGACGCGTCGAAGGGAATCTGGCACTTCAGTTTAGTTTCAGTTTCAGAAATTGTTTTATTGTTTTATTGTACAAGAAACAAAAGGATGTTGATGCTAAAGGCATATAGCCTGACAGAGGACCCAACACCCTTGTACACAGTTCGTACATAATAGAAAAAAAATAAAAAAACAGCTTTCGCGACATCCAGACCGTCATGAACAACGCAGGAAAGACGGCGAACCTTCCCACGTGGTCAAGAACGCGAGTCAGCTGGCTAATTTTACTGTGGGTTAGACACGTCAGCACATAACATGTGAACATCACGTCATAATGGCTAACAATAGATTCGTGTTGCCTTGCAACATTCGCAGCGTTGTGCCTGCCGATTGGTTTGGCTCATCAGTGAAATGTTTTCATCTGAATGTACGATCACTGAACAATAAGGCTGATGATCTGCAAATCTTGTTGGACAGTTTTAACCTGTCTTTTGATTTCGTCATGGTATCTGAGTCCTGGCTGAGCAGTAGCTTTTGTTTGCCATCATTTTCGACATTTGCTGTTAATCGTAATGTGGGTCGTGGTGGAGGTGTTTGCATTTTCGTTAATAGGAAAATTGAATGTGAATTGCTCCCGGAACTTTGTTGCATGTCATCTGCTGTTGAGGTGGTTTCTGTATTAACAAATAATACAGTTTATTCAGCGTTTTACCGACCACCCAGTGGAGATGTTGACGTATTTTTTGAGTATATTGAATCATATATTTATTTTACTTCTGCGCATCACTATGATGCCATTATAAGCGGTGATTTTAATATAGACATGATGTCTAATTCTGCCCATGCAATTGATTTTGATGTGCTGTTACGAAGTTTTGGCTTCAGTATTGTTACTAAGCTTCCTACTCGTATAACTACGAATTCGGAAACACTGCTTGACTTGTTTATTACTAATATTAACAATTCTGCTATACATTCAGGGGTAATCTGTTGCGATTTAAGTGACCACATGGGCATTTATTTGTTTTCCCAGAAAAAGCAGCCTAGATCCAAACACATATGTACCCCAATGATTCAGTACATCACACCTAATGCTCTTGAAAATTTTCACAGTGAAATATCTCGTATGTCATGGTGTGATGTGTTCAACGAAACTAATGCAGAGGCAGCTTATGAGAAGTTTCTTAGTAAATTCTGTAGGGTTTACAATAGGCATTTCCCGCTAAAAAAGAAACGTACTATGAAAAAGATAAGAAAACCTTGGATATGTAATGAACTTCATACACGCATTAAACAGAAGAATAAACTCTATAACACATACATTACCTCCAAAAGCACACAGCTGTTTCAAGAGTTTAAAAGCTACAGAAACAGGTTGACCAGGGACATCCGAAATGCCAAAAAGCGATATTATGAAAAACAATTCGAAAATTCATTTCGGCATCCTGATAAACTATGGAAACAAATACGTTCTCTGGACGCTAATTTCATTGAGGATATGCATTTCGACAAGATCACTCATAAAGGAGAATATTACACAGGGGAAAATTAGCGGAGGCATTTAGTTTGTACTTCGCTAGGGATCATTCTACACCACATCACTCACAAGACACCCCTACAGCCAGATGTTCATCCACTCTTTTTCTTGAACCAGTAGGTGAGAGCGAAGTAACACAAACGTTTTCTGAGCTTTCAAACAGTACGTCATGTGATTTAAACAACATACAAATTCGTCCAGTAAAATATGTCATGGAATTAATCTGTGTACCGCTTGCACATATCTTTAATTTGTGCCTACAAACCGCAACATTTCCTTCGGCTATGCAAATAGCAAAAGTAATTGTGCTTTACAAAAAGGGAGACAAAAATGACTTTGGCAATTATAGGCCAATTAGTATCCTTCCTGTTTTTTCTAAATGTCTGGAAAAAATTATACTGAAACGCGTGGACAGGTTTTTACAGTCTAACAAAATTATCACTGATTCTCAGTATGGATTTAGAAAAAACCGTTCTACGGAAATTGCTTTGATTCATCAAAAAGAATATATCCTTGATAAATTAGAAAATAATAAGTTTGTGTTAGGCATTTTTGTAGATTTTACCAAAGCATTTGACTGCATAGTGCACAGTATATTATTTAGAAAATTGGATTTATGTGGTATTAGAGGGCACGCTTTAGATTTAATAAAATCCTATTTATCTCATCGGAAGCAGTACGTTCAAATCAGCAATTTTCAGTCCAAAACGCGTGATATTACAGCCGGTGTGCCGCAGGGCAGTATACTTGGGCCTCTTCTCTTCAACATTTATATTAATGATATTGCGAACATTGATGATCAATCCAGATTCATTATTTATGCGGATGACACTACAATCCTTTTGTCAGCTGATACGCACAATGAGCTATCTTCTCGTGGTAATAATGTATTAGGTAAGCTAGAAGTTTGGACAAAGGAAAATGCACTGTCAGTTAATGTAAATAAAACTAAAGCTGTAATTTTTAATTCAGTAAATAAAAAATCTGATACTTTAGTACATTCGCGGTACAAATCCCAGCCAGTTGAAATCGTCAGGTCAATAAAATCACTAGGAGTTTATTTCACACAACATTTGCAATGGAATGATCATGTCCACAGCATTTTATTAAAAGCATCGAGAGCGGTTGGTATACTTTGGCGACATAAATCTGTTTTACCTTTAAAGGCAAAGCTTGCTATATACCACGCTTTATTCCTTTCACACTTGAACTACTGCACGTTAGTGTGGGCGACAACGACTAAAACTAATTTAAGAAAAAATTCATCTCTCCATAATAAAATCCTCCGTCTAATTTGCAACCTTCCTCGCAGGCATGCAACAGATCACTTGTTTAGCGAACATGAAATCATCAATGTTTACAACCTATACATTTACAGGCTTTTACGCCGCTATAAGATCGAACAAACAAAACGTTTATCTACTATCACAGATATCGCTTCCATGAAACGTTATCAACCAAAATACCCACACCGTCATCAGCCACCTTGGATGCTTCCTCGTACAAGAACTATGGACAACAAAAAATTACTTATCAGTTACCGTTACAATTAAACAGGTTATATTCATCAGGTGTTAACATAGCAGATATCACCCTTTCTCAACTTCGCCAATATCTTATTTACACTCCTGACAATTAAGACCTTGTCTTCAAAGTTCGTAGCTAACAATTACGAAAAACAATAAACAAAAACACAAAGGATGAAAATGCGTACATGCGTGCACGTACATCATATGTTTAGTGTATTTGTGGTTTACATATTGCGACTTTTGATTTATATTTCTATATATTTGTTTATTGCACTGTGTCTGTGTGAACGCTTTATAATTCCTAATTTTGTTCATGTTGTGTATTTATGTCAGCTGTGGTGTTCTGTTGCCGCCACCGCCACTGCCTTATGTATATAGGGGGGTGAGAACTTAGTCAAGCGGATAGTCGCTTTTATTCTCACCCCCTCCATCAACTATGTATTGGTGGAAATAAAACCATTATTATTATTATTATTATTATTATTATTATTATTATTATTATTATTATTATTAAAAGAAGCAGTAGAGAAGAAATAGCTCAGATAAAAATTTTTGTTACATTGAATTTGACTTTACTATACAAATCTTGTACTTTACATCCTTAAATAACAATCACTCAGAAGAAATTAGACTAGAAATATGACAGACATGTTACACATAACATTTTTGTGGTTAATACAATACATGCAGTACAAAATTACATCGCCAGACTACCACCATTGCTTACATAAGAAATTTTTTTTATGATCCATCAAACCGTATGTTTTCCTTCATCAGCATTTCTTTAACCTGTACCTTGAATGATTTTTCTGTACAAATAAAAATAAGCTTATGTTCTAATTTGTTTAATATGTAAATTGTTTGATAGGTAAAAGTTAGTTTACCCTAATTTGTTCGTGTTCGTTGTTGATGACATAAGCTTTAGCGGATAGGGTAAGTGTGTTGTCTAGCTCCTTCGTAGTGCAATTTTTCGCTGTATATGATTTGCAATATTTTCATGTAAAAAACTTGATCAGCACGAAGCATTTGATATATTTCAAATAACAGTGTTGTCCTCAAGTTTGCGTAATTTCCTTGGTGGTTGCAGTAGAGGCGGAGAACTCTTTTTTGTAGACGTACAAGTTTCTTGTAGTTAGTTTTGGTAGTTGTTCCCCACACCAGAACTCCATAGCACAGTTTAGAATGAAAAAGGCAATTGTATAGCTGTTGTCTCAGCCATAGGACAATCAGTTTAAAATTTGTGTACATAATACCAATACTTTTTGATAAGTCTATACACAGTTGGCTAATATGTGCGTTCCAGCTTAACTCTTCATTAAATGTCACTCCAAGAAACTTCTGGTTTGTCACTTGCTGCAATTTCATTCCTGCATAAGTAATGGTTATTTCCTTATCGATGGTTGTATTGCGGGACCTAAATATAATGTATTTTGTTTTTACAGCGTTTAATTGCAATTTATTTTGGTTCATCCAACAAACTAGTGATACAAGGTAGCGATTGACACTATGTTCTAATTCATTTAGGTCACGTGATTGAAAAAATAGATTGGTGTCGTCGGCGTACATTATCAGTTCTGGTGAATCAGGTATATTAATTATATCGTTGACGAAAATTATAAATAATAACGGACCTAGTTTGGAGCCCTGAGGGACGCCTTGTTCAAGCGTTAGATAACTGGACGAAACATCCTGCTGACGCACGAACTGTTGACGGTTATTTAAATAGCTTGCAAGCAACCGATTTGCAACCCCCCATATTCCGTACTTCTCTAATTTCCGTAATAAAATTTTGTGATCTATAGAATCAAAAGCCTTCTTTAGATCTAAGAATAGACCAAGCGTATAGTTTTTGTTTTCAATATTTCTTATTATTTTATCTTTAATATATAAAAGTGCTTGTTCAGTGGTTTTATTCTTTTGGAAGCCATACTGACTCTTTGTAATTACCTTGTGTGCGTTAAAAATGTGACCAATCTGTCGTAAATTATATGTTCAAAAATTTTTGAAAACACAGTTAAGATAGATATTGGTCTGTAATTACTAAATTGTTCATTAGCCCCCCTTTGTGTATTGGTGTAGCACGGGCTATATTCAATTATTCTGGAAAAATTCCATCAGATAATGTTAAATTCAGTAAATATGCTAGCACTTCGCTAATCTCATGGGCGACATGTATTACTACATTCGAAGTAATTCCGTCTATACCCGAAGCTACATTTTGCTTTTGCTTTTTTATTACTGCTACTACTTCGATGGGATCTGTTGGCCTCAAGAAGATAGTTTCACTGACCTCGATTATAGCTTCTTTATCATTCCTACTTCTTTCTGCACCAGATGGATAAGCCCTGGCTTTTATAAAATGTCTGTTCATATCATCAACTAACTTTATATTTTCTGCCGTCGTCAGGGCTGTGTGGGATTCTTCACTTTTTGTTCTTCCTGTTAGGTTGTTCACTGCTTCCCACATTTTTTTTGGTTGATTGCGCAGCCGATAAAAAAGTTCCTCAAAGTACGTGCATTTCGCCCTTTTTATATGACTGTTTAATTTATTTCTATATTTTTTGTACTCCTTTAGCGCTTCTTGATTGCGATTTCTAAGAAACTTGTGGAATAATGAATTCTTATGCTTTATACGTTTATAGAAGTTTTTATCTACCCATGGCTTTCTTACTTTTTTGTTTCTGCGATAGGCTTGTTGCAATGGAAAAGTGTCGTAGTATTCACGCATACGCTGCAAGAATATATTGTAAGCCCTCCCAGCATCGGATTCACGATAAACATCATGTCATCGTCCTTTCAACAGCAACAGCCTAAAATTTTCCAATACTTGATCATTAATCTTGCGATGAAAGTGAGCTTGGCGACTTGCATTTTTGAAATTGTAGCTCATTTTTATTACGCGAAAAATCGGAAGATGATCGCTTACGTCAGAAGCTAGAACACCTGCTTTCATGTCACTACTACGTATGTTTGATAGGCATACGTCTATTAAAGTACCAGAAGCTGCCGTTAATCTTGTGGGTAAATCAATAAAGCTTTTGAAAGCATGACACTGAAGAAGATTTCTTATCTCATGTGACCATGTGTCTTTTGAGATCATGTTTATGTCAATATCCCCCCATGATAAGGGAGAGTTCACTTTCTTGGTATTGTTGTTGAAGTAACTGCTCTAATAAATTACTAAAATTAATTTTTTGCCCACTCGGGGGGTCTGTAAATTACAGATACTATTGTTTTTCCCATTCGCAATGTTAAACGCTCGACATCCTCACTGATTTCTGAGAGTTCTTCAGCCACAGAGTAGGAAAGGGAGTCTTTGACATATATGGCCACTCCGCCCCCCTTTCTTTTTGTTCCTCACCAGGTGTTCAGAACGATAGCCAGGAAAAAATGGAGTTTGGTCATGTGTAGTCATCCAGGTCTCGGTTATACAAATAATATCGAACTTTACTGCTGTCGATTCGAAAAAGATGCTCAGATCTTCTACTTTATTTCTCATGCTTCTCGCATTAACATGTACTGCTCTCAAAGCATTCTCTTCATTGAACTCTTTCGCAAGTCCACCTAAAGTGTAGTATCTATTTTCTTTGTTTTCGATTGCCATTTGGAAATGCCTTTCAGACAGTGCCATTCTGTTCTACTGGTATCATTTTGGAAAGATCGTCTAGACTAGTTATGCGCAGAACAGGAGTGTTTTCATCCCTTCTCGCGCACACTTTGCCTTTTGACGTCCAAACGTACTTCCACGTTACTTCTCTCTTTCTTTGCTTTGCGGCGGCAAGCAACTTCTTGTTTGCCTGTGTAAGGTGCTCATTGACGAACACATTATTTGTAGTCTGATATCCCAGAGTTTCTGCATTCAACCTCTTTTTCCTTGCCAGTGTGAAAACCTCATCTCGCTTACTTCTTTGAACGAAACGAACAATTATATTCTTAGTTCCTGCCTTCGGAGTCTGCACCCAGTGGCAGGTGTCAATATCAGTCGGACTAATCGTGGCACCAACGCATTGCCCTATCCGTTCCACAAATTTTATGCGATCAGTCTGGTCTGTTATTCCCTTAATTTCCAGATTGTTCATGCGCTGATACTGCTCCAATTCGTCAATGCGTTGTGACAGTCTTTCATTTTCTGTTTTTAATTTTCTGTTTAGGGTTGTCATTTCCCTTACTTCCTCTCTGAGTGCTGCAATCTCTTTGCTAAGGCCTTTTACACCATCGCATGTGTCTGAGCAATACTTTATGCTGTCCTTCAATTCCCTCATTTCTGTTCTCAAGTCACGCTTCAGATTTTCAATTAGCTTCCCAACCTCTTTTATATCAGATGGTGCCATGACTAATAATAAGGGTAGCACAACAAGAGAAAAAAAGGACACTTTGTTCGGCAGCAGTGCGTTTTGAGAAAAGAAAAACAGCTGCGCAGTAAAATAATTATTTAAAAGATTCTCACCTGCAAGTGCAGACAGCTTATACCTCGCGACAACTTTCTGTGGCAGCACAGCCAAAGCTACGAAGCCGAATCACGCACTTTTTTACTACGCGTCTGCATGTAGTCCGCGAACGCTAACTTTTATACACTACGTAGCGTAAAAGGAAACATAAAAACAAAAGATGTAGTTATTATGCTCAAGATCCTTCGAATTGTTATCAAGAAAACTTATTCCGTGCGGGAGTTCCGTTTCTTGCTCTTTCTAGTTTTCTGGTTTTCTGGTGTCATGTCACCTTTTTCCTGGCCCAGTAAACAACGATGGCGTCGTTCGGTTGCAGCAAGTTCTCATCGTGGCTTGTGAGCGAGGATGAGTGCGCGTTCGCTACGTGATCTGTATTCATCGAGCAGAAGGAAAACAACACAGCTGTACGTCGTCAAATATTTTGTTCCCCGCATATGCTGTCACTGAGAGAGAAGTTGTGTGTGAGTGATACCGTCAGCGCAAGTGGGTCTCTTATCGTGATAGCCGCCTTGAAAGTCACACCGGCGACCTGTCAATCTTCAACAAGACCAGCTGCTTGAAAGCAATATTGCGATTGGATACTGTACGTAAAAACAACGACCATTTTCATAAATTGCGTTCCATGCGTGATCGGTATTTCGGTTGCCTGATATTGCTGATACAATAACGCTAAAGGTCGCGTACTTTACCACTGTACCGTCGGCGTCTACGGCGGGAGCGGTTCTTGGCGCTTTGCCATGACAGCGATATTGGAGGATAAAATCACCAGCGAAAAGTTTCGCCTGCGCAACAGGCGCGTTGATGTCTATTATGCGACTAACGTTAAAAAAAGCGTTCTTGGCCGAGTAAGGACTGCGTTTCATCCGCTTGGATTTACCACGGCCGGGGATTTACGAACGTGAGACGCCCGCCGGTTACCAGTCGTGGCTGGTCGTGGCCAAGATATCTGCGACCCATCGATGACTTCGCGTCCACAAACAAATTAACGTGAGCGTCTCCAGAAAGTGGTTGCGTCTCCAAAAGAAGGAAAACTACGTTACCGACCCTGTATTCATCAAAATTTAGGACGTGGATTCTTGCCATTGCGTTGAATTTCCTATCATCCCCCCCCCCCCCCCTTTTTTTTTTCAAAAATAAATCTGACTGCTTCAATAAAGCTGATTCCTGTGTTTCTTATCAATAAAGAATATTTTATTGCTTTGAAAAAAAATGCAAGCAAGCAAATGCAAGCATTACTGTATGGTGCTCACTTTACACGCTGGCTTGAACTGCTCGCAGATTAGCTATGCTCGAATTCGCAGAAGAACACAGCAATGATTCCATGTATTTTGCCTTGACTGCTGCGTTCATAAGTATCTCAAGGCTTGTCATAGCTTTCGATTAAAGCTCCATGTAACCTATCTTTTAATACACTATTTCAAAAATAACATCATAAACCTTGGATGTTCGTGCGAAAACGTACATGTTGGATGCGCTTGCGAAACCGAAACCGACATCGCCCGCAAACGGACTACTTGGCGTAGTAACACATGTGCAGAAGCTCCGCCACAGAAAGTTGTCGCGAGGTGTAGATTAGATGCGTGCTGTAGTCGCGCTGCTGCCGAACTGTTGAACGGGTCGATCAGTCCGTCATATTTGAAGCAGCGTCTCGGTGGGCGTAGTTTTCAGTCCGTAGACAGTCACGTGGCTTGGTATGCTCGTTGTCTTCACTACTTGGCTTGTAGTGGCCGCCACATCGAAAAACGACGCTTCTGCGCTCCGGATGCGTTGGTCGCGGTCACCGAGCCGTCAGTGCAAACAAGGACGCGGTCCGGGAGGTGCTCCTCGATCATGGCCGCTGTCTCTTGCTGTAGGGCACACTTAGTCCTTCCCGCGTCCCACACCACCACAGCGCATGCGCGTCCCCTCCCCCCTCTCTCTCCTACGCTCACCCCCCTTTCTCTCCTCTTGGAATCATCTACTCACGGAGCGGCCCCCCGCGTCCCACAGCGCATGCGCTTCCCTCCCCCTATCCTCACCTACGCTCACCCCCCTTTCTCTACTATAGGAATCATCTACTCTACGGAGCGCGCCCGCGTCGCACATCCCAACAGCGCGTCCTCTCCACCTCTCTCCTCTAGGAATCCTCAACTCTACGGAGCGGCTCCGGCATCCCACGTCCCCACAGCGCATGCGCGTCCTCTCCACCTCTCTCCTCTAGGAATCCTCTACTCTATGGAGCGGCTCTCGCGTCCCACACCCCCAGAGCGCATGCACGTCCCCTCCCCCCTCTCTCTCCTCTCCTACGGTCCCCACATCATCTCCTCTAGGAATCCTCTACGGAGCGGCGCGCACGACAGGCGGTGTGACAGCTGCATGCTCCGCTTTGGGCGCCACGGTAGTTCCGCGGTATGAAAATGACGGAGCGCACGCGCCTCATTCTCTCTCCTGTGCAGCGCCACGATGAGCGCGCGACGTTCCTCCCGCTCAAGCTTATTATCTCTCTGCTGCTTCGCATCCACACATCGTTCCCTTTAGCGGGAGATGGGGAATTTTTTTTATTTATTTATTGCAAGTGGCAACCCACTACGATATGACGCATAGTAGCGTGTGCCGTCATGCAGTCTGCAATGACGTCATAACCAAATCAAGTGGCGAGAACGTCCACCAATAGCATACGTGAAAACTAAGTACTGAGATGGACTCGTAATCCACTGCGCATGCGCTATATCGCCTGCGCCGCGGCCTCTGGAAACGCGCTGCACTATAGCCATGCATTTCCGTGTCACGCTTTATTTCGAATGTCGCAACCGGTCGAATAGTGTCTTCTACCGCTGCTCTGAAATATCGCGTGAGAAAGTATCGTAATCATCGCTGAATAGTTTTCCTGCACTCTGACACTCTTCATTCATTGTGGTGAAAGCAGCGCGAAAATAGGACGGAGGGTAAGAAGCGGACAATACACGCGCTCACGAACAAGTGAGCAAACTTAATGCAACGGAAAATGTATACTATAGAGCAGGGGTCTCAAACTCACCTCAGCCAGTGGGCCGCACTGACGCAATTTAGTGCCGCAAGGGCCGATACAGGGAAGGAATTAAAGAGGGGGGGGGGGGGGGAGAGGGGTAATTTGTACAAATTGTCAGCTAACGTTACCATTTGACAAAAAAATAACCTTTCCCATATTTCATATACAGGTCATTTCTGAAACAGATTGGCGCCAGGATTCCAACATGTCGATAGCGGTCGTCTAAATGACAAATCAGGACGCCGATTCGGAAATGTAGTTTTTGTTTCGCGGTTAGGATTCAACACATGGCGACAACATGGCGACCACATGACGTGAGGTGCCTCACGAAAACATTTCTTCAAACCACTCATGCATATGTGCCACACGTGCATACTTATTAAGAGAATAAAAAAAATGTGAAACGAAGACAGTCATGTGCGCGCCGCGGGCCGCAAATTTGAGACCCCTGCTATAGAGAAACGTAAGAATGTCACATGCAACTGAGTGCAATAAATTCGCACTCCAACGGACGCGATCTTGGAGTTAAAACATATTCTGCGCCCATGGCAAACCAGCTCCAGTGCGTTACGCGCCACAAAAGCGCTGCTGACTTTCTTGCGGGCCACGAGCCTGAATGAAACTTTGTAAATAGTGTACTCTACGTGTGTGTGTGTGTATGTGTGTGTGGTGCCATGTGTCTATCAGTGTAAATATCATAATCACCACCCAGCCCCTGGAGTAGCATGTCAGGCGAAAAGCCAGGCAAACATCTCCAGTTCATCATTAAATTATTTCTCTCTTTTTTTTTCGCATTCAGCCATTCGTCAGCGCTTGTGTTGTCTGCTTCTTACCCTCTGTACCATTTTCGCGCCATCGCATGTACCTATTGGCCATTCAAGACGCTCTTCATTCTTTGATTTTTTTTTTTTAGTCATAGTGGCATAACAGAGGCTTTTTCGGGCGAACGCTTGGGGAACAGTACGCTATTGGCTGGGTTTATGCGGCACAGATTAGTCTAACTTATTCTTCTCTGACTTCAAGCTTCCCGTCTGCGTTGTTGTTTGTACTAAATGCAACCCCTTGGTACAAAAGCATGATACGCGTGTAAACGGTCAGACGTGAAACAGACTGGTTGTGTTGGTTGCTTTCGCCACATTGTGCTCACCGAGCACGCCCATTAGGTTAAAAGTGAGTATCATTTTCATTCAAACAGGCCCAGAATATGACTCATTTCCTTTTTATTGAAAAAAAAAAACTTGAGCCGTCGTTTCAGTTGGAGATTTACCAATTTTAAATCGACGTTTTCAAAATAAACCTAAATGTACTTCTTGTTGCCGTGGGATTTAGTCCAGTTTTGTTTTCTCTGTCTGGCTCATTGTTTAAAAACGAAACCTTCATATTAGCAGCGTCATCTAGTAGGACCAGAGACGAGACGCGACGCACCCTAATGCGGTCTGTGCTTCCGACCAGAGAATTATAGGCCGGCGATGGCCGCAAATGAAATGTCTGTGCAGCCCCGCCCCGTCTGGGTTAGACCCACCGAGACATGGTTTATAAAATGAACTCGCATTACTTCGCCGGTGGATCGGGCATAGACGCTCGCCAGAGTTCTAAATCTATTGTCGCATTCTCAATCTTTTTTTCGCATCGTGCTTCGTCCTTTGCATGACACAAAATGCGAAGCACCATCTATGCACCACTGCCCGAATCGGGTTATATGGGTCCCCCTCATTAACAAACCCTATGAATGACAGTTCCACGACTGTTCTCTACACAATGATTCACGGGCGTCGCGTCTCCCCTATATAGCCCGGCAATGAGACATATCAGCCTGCAAACAGCGTGACGGCAAAGCGGGCCGATCCCGGGAGCGGTATAAAGAATGTCACGTGGGTCACGTGATGGTTGACTGCAGGATCACTTCTATTTCCCGAATAAGACACATCCCGCTGCACACTCGTCGGGGGTATTTGAGCTTTAAGAGCACGCAAGCTTTTGTTTGGAAATGCAAATGTAGCGGAAATATTTTGTTCGGCACTGAGAATTAGTTTCCATCCGTGTAGTTAGATCTACATCGGTAATTACAGAGAACAGTTCAGCTGCCGCATTTGTAGCCAAAGTGGCGGTGGCACGGCCGTGAGCGATTGTTGTCGAAACGTAGGTGGTCGCCATGACAAGCGAAGGTAGCCCTCGTCTTCGTTTTCGGTGGCACTTCTTCAAGCACGCCTCGCGAGAATGCACGTGGGCCAGCCAGCGCGGGTCTCGCGAGTGGCGGTCCACTGCAGTTCAGCTGGCGGTCGTGTGATTAGCGGCCAGGCCCACAAATCCGGCGACGCTGTCGTCTTGGATGCTTTCGAGAAAGAGGAATGCTAGCAGCAGGAAACCGGTGCCGCACAGGTCTCCGAAGCCCGTCAAGAGCGGAATGAGCGCGTTGTCCGGGTCAATCTTGCGTCGCCACATCCAGTACGCTCCACAGCGGGCCAGGTACAACAGTACGGTCAGCTGCAAGGCACGAAGAGTTTAGCATTACACTGTTCCACAACGCACAACGCTTTTCTTACTTTTTTTGCATAGGAAGTGGCATGATTAAGACGTTTAAATTCGAAAGCTGTTTGAGAACACGGGAGGGGTCTTGCGTCTGACAGACATTATCTGCTAGGGTCGGGATTT
Organism: Rhipicephalus appendiculatus; assembly: GCA_030522465.1. Lineage (NCBI taxonomy): Eukaryota > Metazoa > Arthropoda > Arachnida > Ixodida > Ixodidae > Rhipicephalus > Rhipicephalus appendiculatus. The sequence continues at coordinate 52,417 of JALIZH010011946.1, forward strand.
CCTTTCCTGCATTGCAAGCTGACGAAAGGAGCCAAACAAAAACCAGTGAACCATAGAGAAGCCTCATAGGAACATAAAACGTGGCCTATATGTCAAAACTCGTTATTAAGCGCGGCGAAATACTATGGACGGTATTGGACCACGCCAAATTTTCTCTAGGTAGGATCCGTAGTTGACGACTGCACACGAAGTGCGATGATGACAAGACGGATATTACTCATCCTCTGTCTACGCCAACAGTGCTGATATAAACATTGCAGCGGTTGTTGCTTTGGACTGCCAGTGGCTCTTCTCCGAGGAAATAAAATCAGTGTTTACTGTGAACCCCAGTTCTTTACGTTGCAGCGGCACGTGTTACACTGGGCTGCTAATATTCTACGCAAATAAGTCGGATTGTGGTCAGTCGAACTCAAGTGGCGATTAATGGCTGTTTATGTTGTCGACGTCGAAATGGTCGCTGTCTCACAGCTCCAAAACCATGCTGTGATATGTGACGGCCATAATTGGGCAGCATCTACCCGTAATAGCTGTTCGATCCATCGACATGTCAGTATATTCGCTGTTCTACAGATACGAAGGCATGGCTTTGTGATTTACAGAGCGGCCACAAGTCGGCGGCGTCTGTCAGCTCTTCCCTTCGCAGTTCTTATTCCATGCACTCGCCAGACCAGCATGCATCACGCGCCTATCAAGCTTGTACATTCAAGCACATCGCAACATGGGGTACTGTTTCGTTAGGTTTCGGTTTCAGTTAATCAGTTTCAGTTTATTGGACGCACATTTGTGAGGGGTTACACAGAGGAAGAGTTATACAGAAAGAGGTCCCTTAGTAGAACTTGTTGCTGGGCGAGTTGGTGCCTAAGTTTGCTAAACCTGTTATTTCGGGCGCAATGCTTGAAGCGTGAAGAAAGGACAGAGAAAAGAGACAGAGGAGTGCCAAAATGTCAACTGTCTATCGACGGCAAACGCTGCAAAAAAGGTAAACTTCACCTACACCGTTCTGATTCCATGCACTCGCCTGACCGGCATGCATCGTTCGCCTATCAAACTCGTGACAAATCCTGTATAGGACAAACGGGCCGGTGTATTAACGACCGCCTGAGGAAGAATGCCATTAGCATTGGTAAATTTGATGGTGTGCATCTTAAGGCGCATGTTAAATCATGCTCATGAGCGCCGCGTTTAGCTCAAGTTAAAATTATTGGCAAGAGTGGAGATCAAATGGCGAGAGAACTATGGGCAGCGTTTCACATTAGAAGGAATAGGTCCGCCTGTGTCTTTGACAGATCAGTTTTACTATAAAGATATGAGTTACACTTTTTTAATGGACAGTTTACGTGATGACATGTTTGGCGTCAAGCTTCCACGCCACTGCGCATGATTGGAAGTTTACTTTTTTTTCCAGCTTTTGCCTTCAATAAACAGTTGGTAGTTGGCGCACCCCTGCATCTTTTGTCTGTCCTTTCTTCTTGTTTGAAGCGTTGCGCCAGAAATAACGTTTAACAAATTAAGGCCCCTTATTACGAACACTACAATGGGACCTCTTTCACTTTTTTGCAGTGTTCCTTATTTAATATTACTTTGAAAATTGATTAGCATTTCTGACATCAGACGTGTGAAAGTAGGGTATCAAGATCATAGAATTGCTATTATCTCCTCGTGCTCCGAATTCGTTAGAGTTGGGGCCTTCAGAGCTGAAGACCAAGTCTGCTCCCGCTTATCACATGCATCGTACAACGTTCGTTCCACAGGCTCACTCACCAGCACAAGGGAGGCGACCAGGTAGGAGAACACCAGTGCCACGGTGAGCCGAACGTGAGCGTCGCTAATCGCGAAGATGAGCAGCACGAAGAGCACGTGTCCGGGAATTGAGAGAAGCAGCAACAGCTGGGACACCCGTGCTTGCCGACCTGCGGGGAAGGAATAACTCAGTACTAGTTGTTGGTCTCATGATGAGAATAACTTCCAAAAGAAACAATACATGAATTTTAATAAACACGTAATACCATGACAGCAGCACTGTAGCGCTGGCAGTTATATAGTAGAAACTACTTGGATATCAGGTTTACCCAGGTGCGTTGATCTGCAGCGGCATTTGCGAGAAACTGCAGAGGGTGGCTCAGAAAAACACGCACACTCTCTCAGCCTGCATTTGACTTCTTGAGGTGGTTTCTGTTTCTTTCACTTGGTGCTGTAGGTCACTCACTACCATAAATATTTCACAAACATTTACAAATGACTAAGCACCAGAAAAAATTTTATTGAGTCCGTCCACATCATAACGCTTGAAGGAATTTACGCTGATCACAGGAAATTTCGATCTTCTGTGAAGTAGGCCAGTGATGCACTTCTGATCGTCATATCATCTTCATTATTATGCAGCCTATGTTCACAGCAGGACGAATGCCTCCCACAGTGACCTGCACTTTTATCCTATCTTGAGCGAGCTTATTCCGTCTTATCCTTGCGAACTTCTCGTAACTACACCTAACCTGCTGCCGTCACGGGCTGCGTTTCCCATTTCTTGGTAACCATTGTGTTGCTCTAACTGACAACCGGCCGTCTGTCCCGTGCATTACGTGTCCGGCCCTGGTTGATTTCTTTCGCCTAATGTCAGCTAGAGTATCCACTACCACTGTTTGTTGTCTTACCGATGCTGCTGTCTTGAGATGTCTTAACGTTCATGAGTAGACTGTTTGTAGTCAGACGTTTTAAAAGCAGAGCTGCTTAAGGTCGAGCTTGGTCCGTCAGGTGTTCGCAGAAAAGCCTCGCCGAGCCGTGACGCCACCATGCGTCGCCTAGCAACGCGTCGGGGGAAGGAAAGGAGGAAGCGAGGAGAAGAGAAGAGAAAAGGAGGAGAAGAAATGAGAAGAAAACTTCCCCATCTCCCGCTAAAGGGATACATGTGTGGATGCGAAGCAGCGGGGAGATGGTTAGCTTGAGCGGGAGAAATGTCGCCGCTCTCGTTTCCCGGCAGCGGCCCGGGCGCTCATCGCGGCGCTGCACAGGAAAGAGAATGAGGCGCGCTCCGTCATTTTTATACCGCGGAAGTACCGTGGTGCCCCCCAGCGGTGTATGTAGCTGTCGCACCACCTGTCCCGCGCCGCTCCGTAGAGGTTTCCTAGAGCAGAGAACCGTAGGAGAGGAGAAAGAGAGGGGACGCGCATGCGCTGTGGGGGGTGTGGCACCCGCTCCGTAGAGTAGAGGATTCCTAGAGAAGAGAAAGTGGGTGAGCCTAGGGGAGAGGGGAAGAGTACGCGCATGCGCTGTGCGGATGTCGGACGTAAGCGCCGCTCCGTAGAGTAGAGGATTCCGACAGCAGAGAAAGGGGCGCCGCTCCGCAGAGTAGAGTATTCCTACAAGAGAGAAAGGGGGTGAGCGTAGGAGAGGAGAGAGAGGGGGGAGGAGACGCGCATGCGCGTGGGACGCGGGAAGGAGGGACGGACTAAGCCCCCCCCCCTCAAACACATGCAAGCAAGATCAAGGAAGGGAGTCAACCTGGGCGACACACACCACCTGTCTAGCCATTGCTAAGCAGCCTCTCCGTGGTCTCGGCCATGACTCTGGTGACTGTAGTGGTGGTTGACGGCCATATATTGTACTACAGTGTTCTGGTTCGCATAGTGGGTGCTTCCCTACTTCATGAAAGTGGCCGGACGCGGGACGCGGTAGGGACGCGGAACGGACATAGCCCCGAACATAAGATGCTTCGCATCTAAAAAAGCCGGCAGATCCCACGCATTGTGGGAATCGATGTAATGCGAAGCAGCCAGGAAGGAGCTAATCATGCTTTACATAATTTGCATGTCATTTTTTACATGTTACGACGTGTCATTTGTGTTCGTCATACAGTCACGTCACGATATATCAATTTTGGTGTATGTCAAGCTAGCGAACTGGACGCAAGCGCACCATGAGCGTGGCATGTAAATGGCATTGTAGATGACATGCATGCCAAGATTTTCATGTTACCACCTGCCACTTATGTTCGTTATACAGTCATGTCACTCAATACCAAATTTGGTGTATATCAAGCTAACGAAACGGCCGCGAGCGCGCCATGAGCGTGGAAAGCAAGTCATGTCGCTCATGACATGTCATGATTTCCATTTACCACTTGTCATTCATGTTCGTCATACAGTCATGTCACTCAATACCAAATTTCGTGTATCTCAAGCTAACGAAACGGCCGCGAGCGTGCCATGAGCGTGGAATGCAAGTCATGTCGCTCATGACATATCATGATTTCCATATTACGACTTGTCATTTATGTTCGTCATACAGTCATGTTACTCAATACCAAATTTGGTGTATATCAAGCTAACCAAACGGCCGCGAGCGCGCCATGAGCGTGGAATGCAAGTCATGTCGCACATGACAAGTCATGATTTCCATATTACGACTTGTCATTTATGTTCGTCATACAATCATTTCACTTAATACCACATTTGGTGTATATCAAGCTAACCAAACGGCCGCGAGCGCGCCATGAGCGTGGAATGCAAGTCATGTCGCACATGACAAGTCATGATTTCCATATTACGACTTGTCATTTATGTTCGTCGTAGAATCATTTCACTCAATACCAAATTTGGTGTGTATCAAGCTAACCAAACGGCCGCGAGCGCGCCATGAGCGTGGAATGCAAGTCATGTCGCCCATGAAGTCATGATTTTCATATTACCACTTGTCATTTATGTTCGTCATACAGTAATGTCACTCAATCCCAAATTTGGTGCATATCAAGCTAACGAAACGGCCGCGAGCGCGCCATGAATGTGGCATGTAAATCATTGTTTTCATGACAAGTTAGTCATGATTTTCATGATATGACCAGCTATTTATGTTCGGCATACAGTCATGTTATGTCATAAAAAATTTGGTATAAATCCCATTAACGATACGGCCAGGAGAGCACAAAGTCGTAGGCGGCTAGATAGATAGATAGCTAGATAGATACGTTCAAACTCGCCGAAGTTCGCTAAGAAATGCTTCGCATTTAAAATTTCTTGGCTAGGTGGGATTCAAGTCCGTTACTCACGGTCCGTAGGCCGGCGTCGTAACCACTCAGCTATCCAACGCTAGATAAACAAACATTTATGGGAGCGATATGATTGCGTTGCTATGGGCAAGAGAACGAAAGAAGAAAGAGAGAAAGAAAGAGGGAAAGAAACAAACGCAGAGCGAAATAAAGCATAGCATAGACATGTATACTATAATATAGCAAGGGGAAAGGCAAGTGGGTGTGAGGAGGAGGAGGGAAGAGGGTAAGGATAGCATAGCCATGTACAGTATAGTATAGCGACGGGGTGGGAAAAGGTAGTGAGGGCGAGAAAGAGGGAAAACAAGAGCCGAAGGCCACCAGCTTCGCTGTTTCCAGAGCCTTCGTACCCCTAGTGCATAGCAATATTTTTCTCGTCAAAAACGCGAATGCATGTGTGTCAAGGACACAGTCTGATGCACTTCCTGGGTGGCTTGAGCACATATTAGGAGGGCTTATATTGCGCATCACTGATTTTGATTGTGTGATTAATCAGAAGTATTTTTATGTCTTTTTTTTCAGTTAAAGTCTCCGATTGCTTTGCGCGGCTGTTAGTAGAATACTTTGAACAGCTTAGTACTGACAAGCATTCGTGTGGGCGCATTACGAGCAGCCCAAGAACTCCAAGCGTATTCTTTCTCGGCACGTGCTTTGTCAAGCGCTTAAAAGCAAAGAGGTACGCATATAACGGCCCGACATACTAGAAGTGATGGTAGTATGAAGACGGGAGTGTTATGCGATAACTGAAGTAGATCTGTATTGAGTTTTGAGTTGTATGCAATGATCCATGCTGTCTTTATTCGCAAAATTGCAAAAAAAAAAAGAAGTTCAATCTGGATAACATGGGAAAGTGTTGCGAACTTGTTCAAAATGTTAGTTTTCAATCAGAAATAAACGCCATGCTTGCATACATACAGGAGCGAGTGAGTGCGTAATAATGTTGTCGGCCTGGCGAAGTTCAGCCAGCGACACTTGGGAGGCCGGCCTCGCAGAAATTAAAAACAACCGCACAGAATTAAGAAAGCTCAAGACAAGATAATACGATATGCAGATGCACAAAACATCAAGTGTTAAAGAGAGTCGTAGTTACAAGCTGGTATGATGTGCTTCCAGTCTTATAAACCTGATGCTTGAAATATTAGCTTATTTACTAGACTATACGTAATGTCTCGAATTCCATATTTTAAGGTTTACCCCACGTCCCAGCAGATAGTCCGGCTGATTTAAAATTTTTGTATTTTGTGTTTCATTAAAAACCATAGAAATACAGTAGCAGTGTATAATATCGCTCCTTAGAACTCTTCCATAATTTCCTTTGCCCAACCACTGGAAATGGCCCCGCAAAAAAGCGAATATACATCACGCGTGAGTATATAGTCAGTTCAAGGTATAGCACTCACTGCTTCCGCATAATCCCGTGAGCGGATCGACGCAGTGGCGCTTGTCGTCCTCCGGGTGAAAGCCAAGCTCGGAGCGCTGCGCAAACAGCGTCGACAACCGGCTTGCGTGGATAGCCGCTAGGTTGCCGTTGACGCCTGTGATGAGAGGGTGATGGAAATTATGGAGTGCGAAAAGACTCTTTTCCACTAAGTTTCACTGCAACCTGAAATGCACGGGCACCAACAGTTTAGAAACCATGAAACGTTCACTGCTTTAGGGGTGCAATACACGAATGTGGATGCGACGCGTACGATACGTACCGATTACGTAATCGTATTCGCCGCCTTTAGCCACAAACAATGGCGATATCTGCCGCTGGTCACGTACGTTGTCCCACATTTCTAGAGTACAGAACCGTGGTGTTTCATCTTGCCCCCACGCCGCTTGAATGTCCCGAGGAACATCGCTTCACGTGTAGGCATTGCCAGCGCTTTCCAACCGGCTGCAACCTTTTACATCGAAAGCTGTTATGAGATCACAACAAGGGCCGTTTTGGCGCCGTATAGTTGTCCGCCGCCGCCGCCGCCGGTGTCCGTAACCACTATCGCACGAAATAGGAAAAAACTAAATAAATAAAAAATACCTATGACAGAAGGGGAATCGTACGCGGGCCCTCTGCGTGGCAGCCCAGTGCTTGAAACTGCGTTGCAAACTGACCCTATGCAAGCTTCATGTCGGGTAAGGAATCGCGTTAACATGTGTTGTAAAGTGTTCTAGAACAATAAAGTAATAACCGGGCGTCACACGATGTGAATTGCGTAACGAGTGGGTCGTTCAAAGCTCCAACCCATTACAAAAGCCTCAGGCATAATTCTTAATCGTCGTCAGCCACACCATCAACAATGTGCACATAATGCGTTACAAGTGCGTAGCGGGCACCGCGCTTTTCCGAAGAATGACGAACAATGGCATAGTGGACGCTTCCCCACTACACAAAAATTATGATGATTTATGGCGGGTACCATACCACCATAAATCATCAATCGCTGTCACTGTGCTGCGCGTTCCGCGCAGGCCTGGCGGTTTTTTTATTTAGTAGAATATTGTTACTCTTGTCAACAAGTTTTTCACTGTGTCCTGAAATGCACTGGCACTTTCTTTGCCTTAAAGTGTAGAAATGCTGACGGGCCTCGTCCAGAGAAGCTTAATTTCTGCCAGAATACTGTCACGCGTACTTCTTTTTTCTGTTTTGTAACCGACCGGTTACACGTACAACAACTCCGTGGTGCAGGCCGAGCCCAAATGTCTGGGGACCTTCCCGTTTATTTTAGACTGTCTTGATTAGATTACGCTCGCAACGCGAACACTGTAGTTCATTCGGGAACAAACGCGGCCACCAGTGATAACGCTGGAACCTTCTTTGCCCCGCGTATGAATGCTGATCAGTTCACCGACGGCCGATGACCACGATCGCCACTATCAGTGTGCAACGTGCATTGCTTGTACTGCCACTTTTCGTTTCCTCGGCACAAGTTCACGCAGTGAACAGTTTTGTCCTTAACGGCGACTGCGTCCTTTTTCACCGTCATGACCACGGGACATTTCACCACGCACCTCGCTCGTAGAAAAAAAAGCGGTATGCTCACCATTAATGACCGGTTGAAACACGGCCAGTCCGCTGAAGTGAGTCACGGCCAGGTCAAGAATGTAGCCGCCAATGCTAGACAGAAGGAAAAAATGCAGCCAGTTCCACGTCGTGATAACACCGAAAAAACGTTGTCCCGCAGGTGGAAAAAGTTGGGTAGTTAGGGGTCACTTGCAGGGAAAAACTTAAGTGGAGTCCGCTTAAATATGTCAGCTAAAGAAGCACAAGCGGTAGGGATGCTACGTATACGGTCAACAATAAACACGCTGGTTTGGGCAGAGATGTGCTCGTGATGATTTATTTTATGTATATTCGCCCGATTTTAGAGTTAGACTGCGTTGTGTTTTCTGGTGCACTTGCTTGCAAACTTCGGGCACTGGTTCTTCTAGAAAGTGAATCATTACGACTGTGTTTTAGGCTTCCTAAATGAGCCGCAAATAATATTTCATATCAGTATGTCGGAACGGAACGCAAACCAGAAATGAAAAACGAAAACAACGATATTTTTGACCGGAACGGAAACGTAACCGAAACGTTATCTATTATTTCGTTCCGGAGTGAAACCGAAATTTTTTCGATCGTTTTTCGGTTCATGTAAAAACTTTTCAATCGGAACTACCAAGGTCGTGCAACGTGAGCAATTATGCATATCTCAGAATACAGTAATAGCGCGTATCTCGGGCAGGAATTCCGAAGTAAACATGTGCTGAAATAGTGCGAAAAACGAAAACAGTGGCAACCAGAGACGTTTACATTACCGCAAGTGGACTTTCGTGTGCCTGTCACACTGGCGAGCGTGGAGAGGGCATTCTCCGCGCAGAATTTTATTTTTATCAGAACAGCGGTCTCGCACATCAGATAGCACACTCGATGACGTGCTGCCTCTGATATCATGCTCACTCCCTTGACACAAAGCATAAGCCTGCTCGAAAAAAATTCGTAATTCACTTTTGAGAATATAAACACTATGAATTAGAAGAGTACCAGTTTGCGCTTGTTTGTAGGAATTCGGGGTACAGTTACTTGTGCTTCTCCGCAGAACGTGGAAAGAACGTTTTTTTACCCCTGTCCCGCGTTCTTAAAAAGAGCGCTATCACAACTTTAACTTAAAATCTTGCATACTAATAAAAACCGTTACGAACCGTTACGGAACATTTTTTTTTCGTTCCGGAACAAAAACGGAACGGAACTTTTTTAGATGGAACGAAACTAAAACCGAAACGAAAAACATTTCGTTCCGACACCCTCTTTCATATAAAGAATCGCGCCTGCCTTCCCTTCTTACACGGTTCGACATCGTAACGGTACGAACATCCCCAAAGGTATTTCCATCACCGCAAGGAAGGTCGCAGTATGTTTTTATTAATCAGCCGACATCATTGTTTAACCACCAGTGGTCTAGGTTATGGTGTCCGCAAGCCATTTTCCAACAGAAACTCTTGGAAACATTGCGAGTGCCCATCCGTGAAGCACTTGTACTAAACAGATCTGGGTGATTCCACGAGAGATCGAACATGCATGTCCGGACGATATTTTTGTTTGGTCTGGGTTTTTTATATGTTATGCGGGCACATTCAAAGTGCACGGAACCGAACATTTTATTTCCGTAAAACGCCCCGAGCGCGAGAAAAAAATATTTGAAGGTGGCGGCGCGGGCGTCTTGTTTTTGCTAACCGCAATATTTTTGGATTTTGCGGCCGAATATAATGCGAACTGTTAACGTGGCGTCGAAAATATTTTGTGTTGGTTTTAATAGGTAATACTGTAAACTACATCCATGCTTTTTTGATGCTGTCCTCCAAACGGAAAAAATGTAAAAAAATGGCAAACACGGCCCAAATCGAAAATATTTGCCAAGTTTGATGCGTCTTCGCCCGTTTGCTATTTTACGCAGAAACTTCAAAACTGTGTCACATATAGGAAAAGTCCTTTCAAATATTTCTGCGAAAGATCACTTTCCTACAAGCAGTGTTAAAAGAGAAAAAAATTATTAAAAAAAGCAAGTTTTTTCAAAAACGCCCATTTTCAAAAAACAAAATAAAAAAAAACCCCGGTCTCAATTTTGACGAAAATTTTTTATCGAAGAGTGCTTATGTCAGTCAATGCACGGTTTCAATATCATATGTCCTCATTTGCTTTGTTAACGAGATATAACGGGCCAAAGTGACCCTTGCTGTGTGTTCTCACTTCAGTGCCTTTGATGGTTGTTATCAGCTTGCCTTGTGCGTAAATCTACAGTACTAATTATTTTGCTGCAGCGAAACTTCACTCTGGTGGGCTGTCTTCAGGAAAAAATGTATTCTCAGATTCTTGAGGAACATGAAGCGATTAATATGTTGAACAGGTGCGTCCACCTTTCTTCTGATGCTTGTAGGCGAGGTTGAAGGCTGCAAACTGTGTACGCGTAGTCCTTTAAAGAGCGGAAGCAGCCCACCCCGCACACGCTAGACACAAATAAAATCTGAGAATACATTTTTCCTGAAGACAGCCCACCAGAGTGAAGTTTCGCTGCAGCAAAATAATTAGTACTGTAGATTTACGCACAAGGCAAGCTGATAACAACCATCAAAGGCACTGAAGTGAGAACACACAGCAAGGGTCACTTTGGCCCGTTATATCTCGTTAACAAAGCAAATGAGGACATATGATATTGAAACCGTGCATTGACTGACATAAGCACTCTTCGATAAAAAATTTTCGTCAAAATTGAGACCGGGGTTTTTTTTATTTTGTTTTTTGAAAAAAACTTGCTTTTTTAATAATTTTTTTCTCTTTTAAAACTGCTTGTAGGAAAGCGATCTTTTGCAGAAATATTTCAAGGCCCTTTTTCTATATGTGACACAGTTTTGAAGTTTCTGCGTAAAATAGCAAACGGGCGAAGACGCATCAAACTTGGCAAATATTTTCGATTTGGGCAGTGTTTGCCATTTTTTTACATTTTTTCCGTTTGGAGGACAGCATCAAAAAAGCATGGATGTAGTTTACAGTATTACCTATTAAAACCAACACAAAATATTTTCGACGCCACGTTAACAGTTCGCATTATATTCGGCCGCAAAATCCAAAAATATTGCGGTTAGCAAAAAACAAGACGCCCGCGCCGCCACCTTCAAATATTTTTTTCTCGCGCTCGGGGCGTTTTTCGGAAATAAAATTTTCGGTTCCGTGCACTTTGAATGTGCCCGCAAAACATATAAAAAACCCAGACCAAACAAAAATATCGTCCGGACATGCATGTTCGATCTCTCGTGGAATCACCCATCTGAAAGAAGAGTTAGAATAGAATTTGATGATATATTTCCCAAGCACTGCGAAAATTTGGCCAATAGATACTTAAATGGCATTTTGGAAGACCATTTATCAAATTTAGAAGAAAACATCGTGATAGCGACTGATGATTCAGTTGTGAAGAAAAGGCGGTGGGGGGGGGGGGGGGCGGATTGGATCATTATCTCTGGATTGGTCTTTTTAAATTTGTTTACCTGACATTGCGCCTATTTTTAAAGCGAAATTACTTGCGCACGCAAATTACCCCTATCTATATTAGCTGCGGTCATTCTACAGACTGTCTGTAAGTTATTTATGAACTGCACCAGCTTTTCCAGATACCTTATAAGTGTTTTATTCTCTTATCCCAACACATTTAGGTCTTATACCGGTGTCACACGGGCACTTTTGATCGCGATCAGGGCCGATCCGGATTGGACTTCTTGATTGCGATAACAAGTTGGTCACTGCTACACGGTACCGCCTAATCCGGATCGAGTTTGGCGCAGACGTCAGCAAAATCGCGAGCCTCATCGCGATGTGCAGAGCTCAATCACCTTAATCCAGATCGGGCTCGATCGCGATTAAATGCGACCGTGTAGCAGCACCTGATCCGGATTGAGCCTAATTCGGCATGGCCCTGATTGCGATCAAAAGTGCCCGTGTGACACCGGTTTTATTCGCTTGGTGTAGGTACCAGGTCACAAAGGTTTAACACTCAATGAATGTGCGGATGCATTCGCAGTAGCATCACACGATGGTCCCGATGGTGCCACACGACGGTCCCAACAAGCTCAGGTTGATACCCATAATTCCTATATTGCCGATGTTGGCGTTTGTCTCTGCGGCGTGATTCGGAAAGTTTGCCACGTCGGATAACTTCGCGAAATCTCCTCTATCAGAATCTATCCGAGTTTATCATCTTAATTATCTTTGTAAAACTTCATCGTACTCCACTAGAAGGGCAGAAATATCAATTACCAGACTACGATGCAGAGTCCCTCCCAAGCTCTGACCTTTTGCCTGCACAGGTCTGGTCTGGTGCAGTAACCTGTATACCTCTATTGCAACGAGAGTGAATCTCTGCATAATTTCTTTTTAACACACAGAAGATTAACAAATTAAAGAAAAAGACTTCTAGAACAACCCCTCCGACGGATGGACTCAAATTTATCGCTTTCGTTGGTTCTTTCCTTTGGTGCTATAGTACTGGGTTTTAACCACGCGAACTTTTGCGATGCCTTATGCGATTTCCTACATGAGACAAAATGAATCGAATGTTGAGGTGATCTAACGTCAGCTTCCTTTTCAATCATATTTGTTTGTTATTATTATTTCTTTTTTTTCCCCTTGATTATACCAATAAGGTATGTCGTAAACTACCTACTTCTAAACATACTTAGAATATAAAACGATTTCATTTCTAAAACAAGGTACCACCCATTTCATGGCCAATCTCCCGCGGCAGGTTGCGCCAGGTTACTAAAGAACAACCAATCAACCAAACAACCAACCAATCATCGGATAGCGAATCTGCAAGCGCGCGAGTATTGGCTACCGACATCGCATGGTGTCGCAAATCCGCCTCTAGAATTGAAATACGCGCGCTTATCCACATGCGACACGCGTGGGAGGTGCATACAATCCGTTATCGTATAGCGCAAAATAACGTTCTCCAGTTTTCTTGCGTTTGTGTCAATGACGTGTCAAACATGCCTGCCTCATGTATTTAATTGTCTGCTGTGTCGTGTAATTGTCTGTTAGTTCTCATTAATATTGTGTTTAGCAAAGCAAACGAGCCCTTAAATTTACACTTCTTTCCTGCCTCATGTAATGACATATGAAGTGTCATACATTAAGACGACGGCTATACCTGGATATAATCATGGCGACGATGATGGGCCACCAGCCGACAGCCAGTACCTTCCTCGAGGTCGGGTGGCCGCGCGCCAGATACACCCACGCGGGGCACAAGACCACCAGCACTGTGCCGAACACACTGGCGATCCACGGCTTGGCTGCAACAATGAAATGCAACACATAAGGGCGCGTGAATATGACTCGGGAAAGCCTTAAACTTATTCCGGCACGTCCGCGCAGAATGGCCGCTGCTGACTAAAAACAGGGCGCTTGGCGTTCACAAAAGGTCACAGATTGAATGCTTAATACATGACGGAAGCATAGAAAGACATCACTGAGGCTTAGAAACCATAATTTAGTTGCATAAATAAAGCCTAGTGCTGCGTCCCGAAAACATTTCGTACTTGGAACTACCGGCACACAGAAATGCCCATAACTAGAGGACGGTATTCACCGTACGTTTGCAGTTTGCCATTTGTAATGCTGATGTTTCTCCCATCTCAAACTTGCGACGAATTCTCTTTTCTAGCACCTTCACTTTTCTTCTATACTCCAATAACAAAAAAAGCGTTAACTTTGCTATAGTTTTCTACATAAGTGCTATTTCTTGTCATATTATGTATCTTTAACAGTATAGTCGTGGTACTTTGTTTACCCGATCGTTCTACACCTTTAGTTAAGGCTCACCCAGGTACACACTAATTAGTACTGTGCACAACGTGATCACACGGACAATAGCTCGACCTAGTGACACAAATAAAAAAATGTATTGAAAAAAATACAAAATAAAACTGCTCTTCGCAGGTGATTACTTGTATTGGCAGGAAATTGTGCGTCTGTTCAAATATTAGTACAGTCAATCTTAATATTTCCTAAATATTGGCCCCTAAAATTATATTGAACATTGATGGGGCTATTAGATTAATGTTTTTTTTGCCGCCATTCACGCGCCACATAAAGGGCATTGTTTTTTTTCATTGAGATTCCATTGAGTTAAGTGATGAGTCCTCTTGAGTTGTACTGGTCTCTTAAAATGCACTCATTGGGCTATTAATAAACGCCTAAAAAAGCAAGGTGGTTATTTTTCGATCAAATAGGCAAGTGGGTACAAGTAAATTCTTCGCTTTATTGATAGTCTGACTCAAATTGGGAATAACGTTCAAACATTACGTATCAAATTTTCAAACATGTTATGAAACACACAAGTAGAGCAGGTAGTAACAAAAACAGCACGTGTACTTGGCATAATCTATCGCAACAATTATCTACTTCCGTTCAAAACAATGCTTATTATTCACCATATCTTGTTTGTCTTATATTCATTACTTCTTTATAGTGTAGGGTGAGACAACACAAACATTGAGAAGCTCACGGGACTTCAAAATAGATTCCTTAAAATTATTGCTAATAAAGAGCCTTATCATTCGGTTACTTACATGCAACAAAAATATAAATTAGTAGGTCTTCAAAATCTGTCGAGGTAAAACATTTGCAGGGCAATGAAAAAAGAGCTTGAGCATAAAACTGTAATATCTGATTTAGCCAACCTACAACCTTCGAAGAATAGGTATCATACGCGCAAGCATAACTTCTGGTTGATACCTCAATCACGCACAAAGTATGGTGACCAAATGCTACGCAATATTATTCCGATAAAGCTAAATCATCTAAGCAGCACTGATGTAAACATAGAAAACATCGTTCTACCGTTGTTTTTACAAAAAGTATTGGGCAAGTAATTTACGCTTTTTGTAAGCATTTAGCCTTCTGTGCACTCTTGTAACAAACGTATACAAATACAGTGTCTTTCAACTTGTGAGTTTTTGTTTTTCGTATTAACAATTGTATCCTGTTTACATTTAGACCATGTAATTATTCTGATTTCTGCTATTGTACTTATTCACATTGTCATATTTTTTGTATGCCATGCTTTTCTTTTCTTATTTGAGTGCCACTGCGTCTAACCGATTCCTTTTCAGGTAGCGGGAGCTAGTCAAGCTGCTTAGTGCAGCTTTTATCCCCGCCATCCTTCGTGTACCAAACATGAAAATAAAGGTTCAATTCAATTCGATATGAGGCAGAATTTCGTACACGTTCGCTGTTTGTTTCTAACGTTCGGTGCCAGCTCGCGTATTCGGCCTGAAGGTCCAAATAGGCAGCCTCTGGCGAAACACGTGAGAAGGTAATCAAGCCTTCCAAAGCCTAACAAACGGTGAATGCGCGCGATATGCTGCACCTGATGTCTCTCACTAAATAAGACAGAAGCATCAGGAAAGAATGATTGGAACAGGCAGATTTCGAGTCTGGTTGATCGAAGTTCCGGATGATGACAAGTTAACCAAGTGTGTCTATTCCAAACAAGAAATTTCTGCAAAGGATGCGGATTCAGAGGCGCACAGTGCCATAAAGTCATAATATAGTTGCTACATGCATCATTTTCTTCTGCTAAGCAGGTAACGCTGGAAACAACTTTTGAAAATGAAGCCCTACATGTCATGCGTTGTCCAGGGACCATCGCAATGTTCGTTTGAGCCAACTCTCATTCCACACCACCGAACTGGGCATGTTTATTTTCAAGTGTCAGTTTAATTCAGACGTAGTTATAAAAACATAAATGCTTAAATGCTTGCATTATAGAGC
>JALIZH010011947.1:0-50079 GCA_030522465.1 Rhipicephalus appendiculatus
CGTGCGTCTAACTTATTAAATGCGAAGCATTTCTTAGCGAACTTCGGCGAGTTCGAGCGTATCTATCTATCTATCTATCTATCTATCTATCTATCTATCTATCTATCTATCTATCTATCTATCTATCTATCTATCTATCTATCTATCTATCTATCTATCTATCTATCTATCTAGCCGCCTACGATTTTGTGCTCTCCTGGCCGTATCGTTTATGGGATTTATACCAATTTTTTTATGACATAACATGACTGTATGACGAACATAAATAGCTGGTCATATCATGAAAATCATGACTAACTTGTCATGAAAATAATGATTTACATGCCACGTTCATGGCGCGCTCGCGGCCGTTTCGTCAGCTTGATATACACCAAATTTGGCATTGAGTGACATTACTGTATGACGAACATAAATGACAAGTGGTATTATGAAAATCCTGACTTTATGAGCGACATGACTTGCATTCCACGCTCATAGCGCGCTCGCGGCCGTTTCGTTAGCTTGATATACACCAAATTTGGTATTCAGTGACATGACTGTATGACGAACATAAATGACAAGTCGTAATATCGAAATCATGACTTGTCATGTGCGACATGACTTGCATTCCACGCTCATGGCGCGCTCGCGGCCGTTTGGTTAGCTTGATATACACCAAATTTGGTATTGAGTGAAATGATTTTATGACGAACATAAATGACAAGTGGTAATATGGAAATCATGACTTGTCATGTGCGACATGACTTGCATGCCACGCTCATGGCGCGCTCGCTGCCGTTTGGTTAGCTTGATATACACCAAATTTGGTATTGAGTAACATGACTGTATGACGAACGTAAATGGCTGGTCATATCATGAAACTCATGAATAACTTGTCATGAAAAGTATGATTTACATGCCACGCTCATGGTGCGCTCGCGGCCGTTTCGTTAGCTTGAGATACACCAAATTTGGTATTGAGTGAAATGATTGTATGACGAACATAAATGACAAGTGGTAATATAGAAATCATGACTTGTCATGTGCGACATGACTTGCATGCCACGCTCATGGCGCGCTCGCGACCGTTTCGTTAGCTTGAGATGCACCAAATTTGGTATTGAGTGACATGACTGTATGACGAACATAAATGACAAGTGGTAATATGGAAATCATGACTTGATGAGCGACATGACTTGCATTCCACGCTCATGGCGCGCTCGCGGCCGTTTCGTTAGCTTGAGATACACGAAAGTTGGTATTGAGTGACATGACTCTTTGACGAACATAAATGACAAGTGGTAATATGGAAATCATGACATGTCATGAGCGACATGACTTGCTTTCCACGCTCATGGCGCGCTCGCGGCCGTTCGTTAGCTTGATATACACCAAATTTGGTATTGACTGACATGACTGTATAACGAACATAAGTGGCAGGTGGTAACATGAAAATCTTGGCATGCATGTCGTCTACAATGTCATTTACATGCCACACTCATGGTGCGCTTGCGTCTAGTTCGCTAGCTTGACATACACCAAAAATTGGTATATCGCGACGTGACTGTATGACGAACACAAATGACACGTCGTAACATGTAAAACGTGACATGCAAATTATGTAAAGCATGATTTGCTCCTTCATGGCTGCTTCGCATTACATCGATTCCCACAGTGCGTGGGATCTGCCGGCTTTTTTGAAATTATATTTCTGTGAGTACGTTCTGTACTGGTGCACTTTGATCGGTTATTGTCGTGTTTGCGTCTACCTACGTGTAACCAATGTGTCGTAATAACTGGTGAGTTAGTGAATGTCGCCATGTGTGTGTGTTTATTACTCACAGACTGAAACGCTCAAGAAAAAAAGTGAAACGCAGAGGCCCGGCGTTTTTTTTTTTCCGTGAGCGCGTTGTGGGGTAGATTTTCACAATGGTGCACCAGACTTTTCGCTTTTTCTCTTATTTGAAGAGCACGATTGCATCGAAAAACGGTTCCACGGTATGCTGGTACGTAATGCGATGGAGATCGTAGCTTCGAATAATCACATTCGCGCTCACGACTCCACGACAAATCACCCGAAGCGGCACAACGAAAACGCAGGATTCACACGAACGCGCTGCACGAACCAAGCAAAACAAAACAAGTGAAGCCGTTGCCAGGCAGCCTGGCGTCGCCGCCAGACGGTACGCACCACGATGACGACACTAAAATTGTCGAAGTCATCGTTGCTCGCGCATCGTCACTCAGCGCCCGAGGCGTGGCCTGGGAGCTCGCTGAACACGTCAAAACACTGTCGATGTCGCACGGCGCTGAACGCGCCGTTGAGCCTTCGTACGCTCTTTGCGCTCGAAATAGAAAAACTTCTACATCACGGACGCAATTCATACTTCGCTATAAAAACTCATGCATACCAAGCAATCGAGTGAACGCCACTTCTCGAGTTTTGAAATTTGATGTCACTGCTCCTTTAATGAAGGCTGCGCCACCAAAAGTGACCTGGTGTGCTCTATGAGACAGAATTTCCTAGCACAAGTTGGTTTGAGAAGCACAAAAAATAGGACAATCGTATACCAATTTAGTCACTAAATTGAGGAAGCTGCTAAATTTTTTTGTTAGTGTTTTTTACTTCACTAGGAAAAAATTACTGAAACACCGAAATGCTTGCATGATCATCGAAGCTCTTATGCAGTATTGTGCGTCACATTGGAAACATAATGGGCTCAGTTCAGAAAGCTACTCGTTCATAAGTGATTTTTACCATTGTCCGACATGCTTCGCTAACGATATGACCAGCATTACGATTCGGTAAAAATCTGTGTTACGCTCAACTCTAGCGTAGAACACTTTTGTGGATACACGCCCATCTCCAAATGTTTCCAGCTCTCTTAAACTTTTCCAAGTATTTCTTTCCTAGTTACAAAGTTGCAGGTGCGCAACACGTATAACGGGCGATCTGAGCGCGCGTCCGTGCCTCATCAACACAACAAGGCTGCGTATATATATGACGCTTTTTTTTTTGCTAATACTCGTGTCACACGTGCGTTTGAAAGGCCATCGAACCGATGGTCTATTGACTCAACTGTCAAGCACGAGCTGCCACACGGGCGGTTTCGAAGGCCATTGAGTCAATAGTCTATCGAGTCAACGTAGCACCCCACAACTCCACTGAAACTTCGATGACCATCGAGCGACGGAAGCGGAAACGGCGCTAACGTGTCCTCTCGTTCACAATGTGCTCATACACATGATTAGAAAAAAAAAGGAATTTAACCAGTATGCTTCAAAAGCAGTATATGTGAGTGTTGTGAATTATTTACTAGAGTATTTTTGCCACTTGAAATGTGCAAACTACACATACTCTCGAAAACAGCCATGTGCTGGTCTTCAGTGCGCTGTCTCGCTGCGTATCGCTCGCCACTTTTGCTGCTCAGTAACTTAAAAGCTAAATAAGCGTTTACAACTACGAATACACAATTTATTGAAATATTTAAACATCTACTGACATATTTGAGTCTTTAAGTGAACTTATATTATTTAACTTGAGGTCACATGAATACGAAAATAAGGATCCGCAGCGGCACATAATTTTTGCGAGACACACCTAAACCACCCAACGGCCGTTCAAAATCGCCGTGTAGTAGCGCGACAACTCCATTGAGTCTATAGAGTTGTGTCATTTGGATGGCCTTTGACTGAATGGCCTTTCAAAAGGGCCCGTGTGACACAGGTATAAGAGAGCCAAGTCCACTCCCAGCGAAACTGTGAGAAACGCAGTTGCTTGCTGCTGAAAATAGGGGCTTTTAGCTTGTACGTATACATCTTTACGTTACCGTGTTACCGGATACCGGAAGGAATCTGCGCATGCGCGTTTCTTTACGGAACGTAAACTACTCGCCGTATAGGCTTTACGTTTTCGGCCCTATCATACAAATCCACCTCCGTTCGTGGCTACTCGCGATATCCGCTTTGAGGAGACTCCAGCCGCCGATGCCGAGTCAAAATAAGCCGAAGTGCGAGCGATCACCTTAATTGTTTCAGCAGGATTGCCGAAGCTAGTGACCGAGCAAGCCGAAGCAGTAAACGTGAGAGGCCTAAAACCCCTGACATGCCCGACATGCTGGATAGGTGGCGCCATCTAGCAGGGCTAATATGAACCAGGCAAGCACAGAATTGGTATTGCAGAAACATCGTGCATTCTACTTCTGATGCGAATGCCTTGCAGTGGCAAAACTACGAATGATTTGCCTTTTTAATCATTTCTTCCCCCAAAAACACTCAGCGAAAACAAACGTGTCCATGACTGTGGTTGCACAAATCGTCACAAGATGTCGACACCATCGTCCGGTAACCTGGTATTTTATACGTTTTATACTCCTTCGCGTACATTGGGATACCTTACAGGCTAAAAAACCTTTTTGATGATTTTGCCGCAGTAGTGATTCAATCTTATCTAAATTAAATATAGTTTAAATGCAGTTATCATCGCGATTTGGTGGTTCACGCAAACGTAAAGGTATACGTTTACGTAAGTACGTAAACGTTTACGTATGGTGTGCTAAAACTTTTCTAAAACATGCGTTCCGGTAAAACGGTAAACGCAATCCGGTATTTCGGTAACACGGTAACGTTAAAAAGTATACGTACAAGCTAAAAGCCCCTAATATGGTCGGGCCTCCTCCAGATATTTCTTGCCAGCGTGCTGATGTCAGCAAAATACCTCGAACCTCTACTGCAGCTAAAATGTATATAGCGCACTACTTTCGGTATTCTAGGGTGAGATTAGGAGTTTGGCTCCGATCGATAGGAACATTTCATATCGGCTTGAGTTTGCTGCTGTTACGACCGGCTCTAGAATTCTTCTAGCAGGCGCATTTGTGCGTAAACTTGTCAGTCATCTTCGTCGGATGAGTTCCAAAGCGTTGCCTGTTCCCGGAGGTGGCTAATGACCACGTGGTCAAGCAGGTCAGGAATGCCGTCGTCGCATTTTCCTATAGGTGGCTGACTGCCTCGTGGTCAAGCAGGTCAGAAATGCCGTCGTGGACTGGTTCCGAGCGGACAGCGAGGGATTCGTCGACACCCCTCTCTTCGTGGTGTTTGCATCGTGGGGTGGCAGATTTGGAGAGAGTCCTGCCGGGCCGCTGCATTCTTCTACTCGAGGGCAGACATCAGTCAGTCAGTCAATGAACTTTATTTATAAAATGTCCTGAGGAGCCGATTCCCCTCAAGAGGGATGGAAGTTTGCACGTGCACGGCCGGTCTAGAGGCGCGCGCCCGCTCCCTCCTTTTATGGCCTGAGCAGCCACCGCGAGTAAAATGGAGTTCTTCCTATACAGTGACGACGGCGCGCTTCGCGTGAGGGCGTCGCGAGCCAACCCTCCAAAGCGCGTTTCGCCGCATACGCTTCGTATTATAAAGCAGCGGTTCCCGGCCACTTTCTCGTGCTAATTAATTTTTTCGCTTACAGGAAGCGGTGAGAGTAGTAGAGGTGCATGTGGGGACAGTCTGGCTTTCTCGGCATCCATGCACTCGGCAAAGGAAGACGCACACGCAAGGCTACCAGAATTTTTTTAAAAGCTCGACCACCTCATATTCAATGAATTCGAAAAAGCTTGAGGCCCAGATTTAGGTGCACGTTAAAGAACCCCATGGGGTTGAAATTTCTGGAGCCTCCACTACGGTATCCGTCATAATCATATTGTAGGTTTGGCACGTTAAACTACAACAATTATTATTGTGACCTCATTATGCTGCAAACACACCAGTGAATGCAGATGAGGTGGAGTCACAAAGAAACATGCGCGAGGAACACATTGCCATCGTTTTAAGCAGTAAATCCTAACTCTTTGGTTGACAATGGTATGGAAGGCATGCTGATGCATATATAACCGAGTGCGTCATTTTTCTCAGTTTCTACAATGATACGTGCAATCTGATCCTTATGGCGAGCCACTCACTCGTGTGGTTGCTCATGTTGCTTTCCTCTGTGTGGCTCATAGTTATCGGCCGAGTAGTGGGTGAATTTTCTCAATATTTTCTGTAGTGTAGCATTCGTAGAAGCTACAGTTCAAAATATTCATCCCATTTCTCGGAGTTACAGAAAAAAAAACAGGCTTTGTTATAAACTCGTCGAACACGTGCCACGGCCGGTCTGGAGGCGCGAGTGCGAGCCTCCAGACCGGCCGTGGCACGTGTTCGAGTGGGCTGTCTCCTCCGAGATTGGTTGTGGTTCGAAGAAGGAAAAGGCGCCTAATTTCTGCAGCCCGGTCGGGAGCACGGCGCAGCGCCCGAGATTGACGACCTCTCCCCCCATCTGCCCTTTCGGGTGCTTCCTCCTCACCGGGAGAGTTCTCGGGGTGAAGCTGCTCCAAGTGCGTTGACCTTGTGCATTAACTTTGTGCAGTGCGCTCGTGACCCCATTGGATGTCGACTTTGACTATGCCGTCACCAAGTGCATTGTGTGGTGTATTTCCCTTTCTCGTAGGCGGGGCACCGAGACCTCCGGACACCGTATTGGCGGAAGATGCTGACACTGGTTGTAGCGCCTCATTGTTGGCAGACGCGGTGCTGTAAAAGCCCCAAACCTTTTGTACAAATTCCCTCCTTTTTCATTATATCTCTGATGTAAATAAATCTCTTCTCGTACGAGCGCCTCTCCTCTCTGCACAGCTGGACGATGGTTCCGACGACGGGGGCCAGCTACCAATGTCGAGATCCGCCGGACCCGGGTTCACAACGACTGGCAAGAGCTTGAGATGCTGCTAACCACCGGGCCCAACAACTGGAGGCAGCGGTGAGATGCGGCCTAACCATGCATTCCTAATACTGCCCAAAATAAGTCTAAATGACAGCGAATGAACGATAGAGCCATAGTTTGTGAGAAATTGAACGTCATCCTTGACCTTCAGTCGCTGCCGTACTTAGGTGCATGGGCGTAATGGCGATGGTAGTACGGTCAGGAACATATAGAATCTGCAGGGTGATTCCACGAGAGATCGAACATGCATGTCCGGTCGATATTTTTGTTTTGTCTGGGTTTTTTATATGTTATGCGGGCACATTTAAAGTGCACGGAACCGAAAATTTTATTTCCGAAAAACGCTCCGAGCGTGAGAAAAAAATGTTTGAAGGTGGCGGCGCGCGCGTCTTGGTTTTGCTCACCGCAATATTTTTGGATTTCGCGGCCGAATTTAATGCGAACTGTAAACGTGGCGCCGAAATTATTTCGTGTTGGTTTTAATAGGCATTACTGTGAACTACATCCATGCTTTTTTGATGCTGTGCTCTAAACGAAAAAAAATGTAAAAAAAAATGGCAAACACGGCCCGAATCGAAAATGTTTGCTAAGTTTGATGCGTCTTCGCCCGTTTGCTATTTTACACAGAAACTTCAGAACTGTGCCACACATAGTAAAAGGCCGTTGAAATATTTCTGCGAAAGATCGTTTTTCTACAAGCAGCGTAAAAAAAGAAAATAATTGTTAAAAAAGCAAGTTTTTTCAAAAAAGCCCATTTTCAAAAAACAAAATAAAAAAAACCCCGGTCTCAATTTTGACGAATATTTTTTATCGAAAAGCGCTTATGTCAATCAATGCACGGTTTCAATATCATATGTCCTCATTTGCTTTGTTAACGAGATATAACGGGCCAAAGTGACCCTTGCTGTGTGTTCTCACTTCAGTGATTTTGATAATTGTTATCAGCTTGCATTGTGCTTAAATATATAGTACTAATTATTTTGCTGCGGCGAAAGTTCACTCTAGTGGCCCGTCTTCAGGAAAAATATATTCTCAGATTTTATTTGTGTCTAGCGTGTGCGGGGGTGGGCTGCTTCCGCTCTTTAAAGGACTACGCGTACACAGTTTGCAGCCTTCAACCTCGCCTACAAGCATCAGAAGAAAGGTGGACGCACCTGTTCAACATATTAATCGCTTCATGTTCATCAGGAAATGCTTGGTCTACCTCATCGCGGTTCTCAGATGTAGGCAGGTTTTAAATAAGACGCGTAAGTCAATGCCAGTAGACCTCTGTCGCGAATATCCACAGTTTGCTGCCTGCAGCCTGAACTTACCCCGCCATTATTCTCTAATCAGGAGCACGCGAGACACCGCGAGCACATGCTTTAGATGACTTTGCCAAAACTCGCCTTGCACACACACAAAAAAGGCATCTGTATGCAGCGACAAGCTACCTTAATTTGTAACTAAGTGCCACACGCCGTGTTACGGAGGTGCTTTCTCACTGCCTGCTTCCCTTCCGTTACGTGCTTTGGATGCTCTAACCATCTTATCTATTCGATGCACACTGTGCCTAAATAACATTTGTGAAAAGTTATCTCGACCAATTCTGAGCCGTTAATATCGCTTCAAGCAATCTCATGTTTCGGCGTCGCAGATAACGTCATCTTGCATCATCTCAACCTTTACCGCAACGTTTCACAGCCAGAAAACGTGCGGTGCGGCATGATTAAGACACAAGTGGCCGAAGCTGCCCAATTTATGATGTTTTGTCGGTAATTTTCCTAAAGTGCTTTCGCACGTCGAGAACAGTAGGGATTACTGATGGCTCCAGACGTATACGTTATTCTTAATTTCGACTACGAGTGTGGCCCACACATTAATTGTCGTAGTACAAAGCCTTTAGCAAGACAAAGCCTTGGTCATAAAGCGTGAAAACATGAGCAAATTTGGAAACTTATTCACGACAGCAGCGCATAAGTGAGAGAATGAGTGTGGCGCTGTTCAGTGTAAACGTAGCGACTTGGTCTGTTCACTGCACACGTACGATGCGCGTGATCCAAGGCTAGGTCCGAGTATTCTGTGGCAATTATTTACGTGTTCACAAGAAGAAGATTGTCGAGAAAAACATTGTCGTTGCGTAAATGTTTTTCTTTTTTTTTTGCCATTACTGTTTTTGTTGTTGCCTACCTGCGGAGGCCACTGCCACATATGATGAGAATATTCGCGACAGAGGTCTACTGGCATTGACTTACGCGTCTTATGGAAAACCTATCTACATCTGAGAACAGCGATGAGGTAGACCAAGCATTTCCTGATGAACATGAAGCGATTAATATGTTGAACAGGTGCGTCCACCTTTCTTCTGATGCTTGTAGGCGAGGTTGAAGGCTGCAAACTGTGTACGCGTAGTCCTTTAAAGAGCGGCGAAAATGTCTGAGGCCCGTGTACTTAGATTTAGGTGCACGTTAAAGAACCCCAGGTGGTCGAAATTTCCGGAGCCCTCCACTACGGCGTCTCTCATAATCATATCGTGGTTTTTGGACGTTAAACCCCAGATATTATTATTATCCTTTAAAGAGCGGAAGCAGCCCACCCCCCGCACACGCTAGACACAAATAAAATCTGAGAATACATTTTTCCTGAAGACGGGCCACTAGAGTGAACTTTCGCCGCAGCAAAATAATTAGTACTGTATATTTAAGCACAATGCAAGCTGATAACAATTATCAAAATCACTGAAGTGAGAACACACAGCAAGGGTCACTTTGGCCCGTTATATCTCGTTAACAAAGCAAATGAGGACATATGATATTGAAACCGTGCAGTGATTGACATAAGCGCTTTTCGATAAAAAATTTTCGTCAAAATTGAGACCGGGGTTTTTTTTTATTTTGTTTTTTTGAAAATGAGCTTTTTTGAAAAAAACTTGCTTTTTTAACAATTATTTTCTTTTTTTACGCTGCTTGTAGAAAAACGACCTTTCGCAGAAATATTTCAACGGCCTTTTACTATGTGTGGCACAGTTCTGAAGTTTCTGTGTAAAATAGCAAACGGGCGAAGACGCATCAAACTTAGCAAACATTTTCGATTTGGGCCGTGTTTGCCATTTTTTTTTACATTTTTTTTCGTTTAGAGCACAGTATCAAAAAAGCATGGATATAGTTCACAGTAATGCCTATTAAAACCAACACAAAATAATTTCGGCGCCACGTTTACAGTTCGCATTAAATTCGGCCGCGAAATCCAAAAATATTGCGGTGAGCAAAACCAAGACGCGCGCGCCGCCACCTTCAAACATTTTTTTTCTCGCGCTCAGAGCGTTTTTCGGAAATAAAATTTTCGGTCCCGTGCACTTTAAATGTGCCCGCATAACATATAAAAAACCCAGACAAAACAAAAATATCGACCGGACATGCATGTTCGATCTCTCGTGGAATCACCCTGCAGCAACTTTAGTCGGAGACAAATAGCAAACGGGCGAAGACGCAAAACCAAGACGCGCGCGCCGCCACCTTCAAACATTTTTGTGAAGGCCAGTGGTCCCCCGTGTGCGTGTATGTATGTATGCACACACATCCAGTGGAGTAAATCCATAAAAACCACAAGGGGGGGACATACATCTTCCAAAGGCGGCCATTTGGTTTTGCAAATATGCTTTAGTTTTAATTATACAAAAATAAAACTATGCATTCAGATATAATAATAATAAGAATTATTATTATTATTATTATTATTATTATTATTATTATTATTATTATTATTATTATTATTATTATTATTATTATTATTAAATGCGAAACATTTCTTAGCGAACTTCGGCGAGTTTGAGCGTATCTATCTATCTAGCCGCCTACGACTTTGTGCTCTCCTGGCCGTATCGTTAATGGGATTTATACCAAATTTGGTATGGCATAACATGACTGTATGACGAACATAAATCGCTGGTCATATCATGAAAATCATGACCAACTTATGAAAAGTATGATTTACATTGCACGCTCATGGCGCGCTCGCGGCCGTTTCGTTAGCTTGATATACAGCAAATTTGGTATTGTGTGACGTGACTGTATGAAGAACATAAATGACAAGTGGTAATAGGGAAATTATGACTTGCCAAGTGCGACATGACTTGCATACCACGCTCATGGCGCGCTCGCGGCTGTTTCGTTAGCTTGATATACACCAAATTTGGTATTGAGTGACATGACTGTGTGACGAACATAAATGACAAGTGGTAATATAGGAAATCATGATATGCCATCAGCAACATGACTTGCATTCCACGCTCATGGCGCGCTCGCGGCCGTTTCGTTAGCTTGATATACACAAAATGTGGTGTTGAGTGATATGACTGTATAACGAACATAAGTGGCAGGTGGCAACATGAACATCTTGGCATGCATGTCATCTACAACGCCATTTACATGCCACGCTCATGGTGCGCTTGCGTCCAGTTCGCTAGCTTTATATACACCAAAATTGGTATTGCGCGACGTGACTATATGACGAACATAAATGACAGGTCCTGACACGCAAAACATGACATGCAAATTATGTAAAGCATGATTTGCTCCTTCCTGGTTGCTTCGCATTACATCAATTCCCACAGTGCGTGGGATCTGCCGGCTTTTATTATTATAAAACGAGCATGAGCATCGGCGCCCGGTGACAAAAATAGCACTGGGCATCCAAGCGGCATCACATGGTGAAGTTAGTTTCTAATACCAACTCGTGGGCAGGCGCTAGCATCTCTGCAGCGGCATCATTCGCGTTAAAGTATGCAATAAGAATCGGTAGCGCTTTTTGTGCTAACGCATAAAGGTATTTCCCGTCGTGTGTACCGGCTAGAAGTACTTCGTTGCTGTTCATTGAAGGTACTTCAGATTTCAGAGTTGGTTTTACGGAAAGTTCGTTGTCCTTTACTGTCAAGAAATTCAAATGTGACGTTTGGAAGATAAATCCCTAGGGAGGACAAATGCAAAGTGTGTCCCTCCCCCCCCCCCTTCCCCGCCGCATGAGCACAGGCGGGGGGTCAGGACCCCCCTGACCACCCCCCATGATTTACACCACTGCACACATCTATATATATATATATATATATATATATATATATATAAAGCAAGAAACTATGCCTAAAGCACTTCTCTTATTGAACACAAAGGGGCGTGGCGAAGGCATGTAGCGAATTATCTGCAGAACCAACTGGGGAGTCTACCTAGTGAAGACCCCTTCAGGATCCAGAACTCAGATGCCGTAGGGGAATACCTAAGGGACTGCACCACTGTAAGCTGTTTTTCCATTGATGCCAAAGACTTATTTGTCAACATTCCGCAACGCGCTGTGATATGGGCTGTTCAACCTGCAATTAACCTCTGTGGCTGTGTGAATTTTCCAAAATAAGAGCGGCTGTAGCCTAGAGATATTTCTAGACTTGTTAAGGATTTACCTGTGTTCACAAATCATTGAATATTATGGGAACTTTTTACATACAAAGAGTTGGCATTTCAATAGGTTCTTGTACCGCACTGGCACGCTGCGACCTGTTTCTGGGAGAAGGCGATCGTAAGTTAGCCCAGCAAATGAACGACCTTGATATATCAGCGTGTTTTAGACGTGTAGATGATTTCGTCCTCTGTTTCAAACCAGGCGTGGTACGTGACACTGAGGATATCGTCAATGCGTTCAAAAGCGCGCATTCAAGGTCCTGATTTCACGTGCGAAATCCCAAAGCAATCAAGATTGAGGTCCCTCTACATCTAAATCAGGGCTTGAAACGCAGCCACACGTGTTGGCATTACAACACTAGAGGAAAGAAAGAAATCCTAAGCTACTCGTCAAACCACTGGTAACCCATCAAAAGAGGCATAGCTTTTTCATGCATTCGGCAAGCGCTCAAAAAATCCTGCCATCATCTTCTGGAGCAAAGCTTTAGCAATCAGCTCAAAAGGTTAAAAGACAGTGGCGATCCCAAGAGCATGCTCGTAGGAATCAGTGAAAGGCTTTTAAATTAAACCAAAAACCCACGCGCCGTCAAAGAAAAAGAAAAGGTTGGCTTCACAAAAGCGTTAGTTATCCCGTACACGCATGGCATTTCGCACCGTATAAACAGTGTAGGGCAGAAATATGGCGTGAGCGTTTATTTTCTGTGCTTCGTAAGCTTAAAGTACTCCGCAAAGGAGTGAACGGTAACCGAACGAAGACAAAATGCTCAACTAACCACCAAGACTTCTTTGTACAATGTGCCAAGAATGTCGTGCACAGTATTCCCCTGACCTGCGGTAAAAACACAGGGCGCTGTGTTAATAAACGCCTGCTTGTACACAGATACGGCCTGCCAACGATTACAAGGAGCCAGTCACCTCGCGGCACATTGCAAACGATGCTCATGCGCGTTAAAGTTCCGTGACACCACGTAGATAGCATGTGGTGGTGATAAAGATATCAGGGCGATGAAAGAAACCGTTTTTATCAGTGCATCAGCCCCCTTCAGGTTACATTTAACACAGACAGCTACGAAATTTCTAGAATGGGACACACACTGATCGGCCGAAGATTTGTGCTCACGAAGGCATATGTTATAACGTTGCATCTTCTTTGTTTTCTTTTAGTCTTTTTGCCGCTTCCCACCATTTTCATTATCCACTCTATCTTATTGTTAACCTTTATTTGACACTTCGCAAGATTTGAATAAACCAGTTGGGAGTTTGCGCACCACCTGTCCTGTAGTCCCTGTCTCGTCCACGTCTCGTAATACGAAGCGCAAGAAGAAATCATGAACAACACCCAACTAGCCCAATTCATCGCTCTGCTATATACCTAGCCGTCAAACACTTTCGCCACTTCCTCGAAGGTCGTCAGTTCTTATATTGACTGATCACAAGCCACCTAACATAAGCTCTGAATTCAAACAACACCTCATATACTCCCCGTGAACTTCGACCCCTGAGTTTACCAGCGACATTCGTCACGTTAACGGAAAGGACAAAGCTGTTGCTGATGCACTATCTCGGCTGCACGTCGACTCGACATCCCTCACCAGGCTCCGCGTGGACTTCACACGCTTGGCCGCTGCCCAGTATGATGACGACGATCTCCGCAAGCTCCGCACGACATGTACTTCACTCGTGCTTGAAGAAGCTTTCATGCCTGGCAGTGACGTTCCTATTATCTTTGATACTTCAGATGGTTGTTGTCGTCCATACGTACCATGAGCACTTCTCCGAGACGTGTTTGAGACCCTGCACTCCCTCTCATGCCCGGGAACGATAGCGACGGAATACGTAGCAACCTCTAAATATGTGTGGTCCTGTATAATAGCTGATGTTCGGAAAATGAACGCGCGCTTGTTTGAAATGTCAGCAGGCCAAAGTTTCTAGACGCACAGTCGGCCTAATAGAAAGTTTTCCACCGCCTGATGCTCGCTTCAGCCATATTCACAAAGACGTCGTCGGTCCTTTGCAAGAGCAATGGTAGATTTTGACTTGAATCGTTGGCTCGAAGCTGTCCCCTTACTAACATTACTGCAGAAACGGTCGTTGAGGCTGTTGTCGAAGTCTGGGTTAGTAGATATGTCTTGCCGTCTACCATAACACTCGACCGCGGTCGTCAGTTTGAGTCCGACTACGTGATCTTTAGCAACACCTACAAGGCTGGCGGAGAGCGGACAGGAGTTCGAGCACGACTGCCAGTGAATGGTTGGAATATCACGAATTATTCCTGAATTCCAATGTCCAAGTCGGAGCTAGGTTTCCTGTGCTTTTGGGTGAGTCCGCGCTCTGCCGCAACATCTTGAAAACACTAGGATCACGAACATTAAGACAACTTCCTACCATCCAGCGTCAAACGGAATGATAGAACGCAGGGTTGCCGTTGGGTAGATTTGAAAAGGAGCCAGAATTCAAGCTTAAAGGAGCCAAAGTAGCCATGCAATTTAACTTCATCGCCAAATTTGTAGCCAAATAGAATAAAACGGTATTATGACTCGAATTTATGATTTTGAGCATGTAAAAACATAAAAATAAGGCCATATTGCGTTCCGTCTTGCTTGTCAAGCCACACGTGAGTTGAAAAAAGAATTTATTTATTTATTTATTTATTTATTTATTTACCACGAGGCCAAAACACACACACACGTAAAAAAATGAACAGAATACAGTGAGTAAAAAAGAACAAGTAGACTTCCAACAGACTAGTAAGGCATAGGGTTTTGCAAAAAATATAATGACCTCAAAGCGATAACCAAAGATGTGACCCATAGGACGGTGAAAAAATAAGTCGGTCGTGGAGCATGCTTACCTGGTATATTAA
Source organism: Rhipicephalus appendiculatus (assembly GCA_030522465.1). NCBI lineage: Eukaryota > Metazoa > Arthropoda > Arachnida > Ixodida > Ixodidae > Rhipicephalus > Rhipicephalus appendiculatus. The sequence continues at coordinate 15,023 of JALIZH010011947.1, forward strand.
TAAGCTCAAGCGGCGAAAATTTCGATGCGCTGCGAGAGATGGAGCGAAAAGGCGGCATTTGGTAGCTCTTATGTTAGCAGTGTGGTTGTAGTCAGGAATTTCGCATTCGTTCCTGATGACATTACGTGACAGATATGAGCATATAAATATTCATAGCAAGCCACAGGTTGTAAAATGCGACTCTGGTCAAGAGGTAAACAGGCAGAATGTTAGTGTTCCGGAACACGAATAACCTTGCATTTTCTGACATTTAGTTCCATAAATAATATCTTGCACCCAATGGCTCCGCAACTATATCGTATTAGTATAAGTTCAGTGCGTTTGATTATATTTAGGTAGGATATTTCTTCCCATAGAAAAGGGAATTTTGGAGCATTCCCGCCAATAAATCAGTAGGAACGTTAAACTTTTAAGCAGGTTTTTTTCTTGAAGCCGCAGACCTAAATTGATTACTAGATTTACCATAATAACAGACCATCTTCATCGCATAACATCGATTCCCATGGTACGTGGGATCTGCCGAATTTTTTTTCCAGGCGGCCAGCCATATCTCGGGTTCGCAAATATTCTTTTCAGCCCGAACCGAGGACAGCCTATTTTAGAAGCTATAGTTGATTCAGTTCATTTATCGCAACAAAAAAAAAAAAAAAAAAAAAAAAAAAACAGATCTTACAGATCTTGTGTAGAAAATAAATGAATACGTTCTCTTAATTCAGTGCTTTTCGTTAGTGATTGAGCGATACGCTTGAGTTTCAAGCTTCAATACGCAGCAGCATTATTCACAATATTATGCTGCATTTAATAAATGCATTTGCCGGCTATCAGCGTTGCTGAAATAAAAAAAAAGTATTCCAGTGTTAGTATCATAGTATCTGTATTCCTGTGTCTGTATTCTGGGATATTCTTTTTTCGCGTTTTTGTAAAAGTATCCCCGAAATATCCCGTTACGTCAAAAACAAATATATCTCACTATCTGTATTTTAGGCTTCTAGCACATGCATTTCCAAATCTGTCGTCCGGAATACTTTCTTGAGTGTGTCTGCCCAGCCCTGGAAGCTCTTCACAAAAGTCGCATCACTACTGTGGATCTGCCCCACCCATATCGTAGTAAATTTATGATTCGCAGCTGCGTACTGATGCTATGATGTTATCAGATGACTTAGCGGGAAGCATGCGTGCTCAGGCGGCATTTAATTTTTGCGCTTTGTTCGTGATAAAATTATGTTGTTGGACAGCGCTAGCCCTTCATCATTTTATTCGTGTTGCCATAATTTCTCACGCAGATTCCACGTACGCATTTCATGTAACTACAAACCGAGTTGTCATATATAGAGTAATTTAATATAAAAATTAAGGCAGCTTCGCCCTAGTGGTGCCTAGCCGGAAGGAACTGCGCAGCTGGGCAGCGTTCTTTGTTTCTCTTCGGTTTTATGTTTCTTTCCTCCTCTCTTTCTTTCCTGCTCACTTTTCAGTTATTTTTCTCTTTTTCTCTCTTTATTTCTATTTATTTGAATTGTTCCTCCTATTTTTTTTTTCATTTCCTGCTCTTTCTTTCTATTTCTCGCTTGCTTCCTTTTCCAATTTTTATACGTGGTTTGTGTTGTGTTTGCCTAGCCATAGTGGTAATGTCCGCGCTTTATATCATCATCAAGGCGCTCGAAGAACGAGAGGAAGAAGACTTCTCTTTGGCGCGAGCGCACGCTCAATATGCTACAGCTGACTGTGCTACATGTGGTTCTGCCTGCGTTACGCCAAGCGACGACGACAGCATATGACAGCCTGGCCCTCTAAAGGGCTCCGCACTTAAAAGATACAGACGTCTGCAAATTAATTATACGGCGCTGCGAGAACATACTATCATACCTAAAGCGCGCTAGGCGCAAAATACACCGGCCTAGGTAATATCTTTCTGCTGTACCACAATTACATGCAGTCTTTAGCAGCTTAGTCAAGCTGAAGGAGGCGGGTTCATTTCTAGGCCACAACATCCGCCTTCTTATGACAACGAAATGCAAAAAACACCCGCGCAATGAGTGCTTGGTGCACGTTAATAAACTCCAAGGGGTTAAAATTACTTAGGAGTTTCCCACAACGGCGCGCCTCAATAATAGAGGTATCTGCACACATAAACACCTTGAGGTTATTTACCCAAGAATTTAATCTAGGCTATTAGAAGCTATATAACTCTGGAGAGGAGAAAAGAGGAAAAAATATTTGTAAAGACCCACGATAAAACCTGGGCGCTTCACCACCACGGTTAATCCGGTGTTCCTATCGGTAGCAGGTTGCACCGCAAACGCCGCCTGAACAATAATAATTCACTCAATACCGAATAAGGTAGAGCAAGACTCTAACCATTGGAATGCGCCGAGGCCGACGTTGCTGTCGAGAAAGAAGAAACGGTCTAAGAATTTATTGTTCGACGCGCTGAACAGCTGATGATTGGTGGCCTTTCTATGAATGGACATTGAGCTGAACTAATTTAAACGAACCATGTGTGCGTCCGCCTCGGTGGAACAGTGGCTACGGTGCTCGGCTGCTAACTCGAAGGTCGCGGGTTTGATCCCGGCCGCGGCGGTCGCATTTCGATGGAGGCGAAATGGTAGAGGCCCATGTACTGTGCGATGTCAGTGCACGTTAAAGAACACCAGATGGTCAAAATTTCCGGAGCCCTCCACTACGGCGTCTCTCATAATCATATCGTGGTTTTGGGACGTTAAACCCCAGATATTATATTATATAACGAACCATGTGGTAGAAAGGGAACGACAGGGTGAGATATAAAAGAAGAGGCGTTGTCTTTCTACTTCACCAATGATCACGCCACCTACAACCAATGCCAGGATTATATCCGTAGCCTTCACTTTGAATATGGGATGTATCCAGGAATAATTTCGTGAGAACGACTAGGAAAAAAAAGCGTGTGCGTCTTCTTGCATCCTACATAAGTTCAAGGGCCAGAGCATTGCTATACAGGGTGTTTTAAGAAGTGGTTTGAAAATCCTCAGAAGTAAGGGAAATTAGATATTTGCTTGAGGCCTTCACAGTTACTTTTTCTGTAGCGGTAAATACCTTCAGATGGGCAAATACATCATTTAGGAAAGTAATTAAAGAAATTAAATTAATTAACTTTTCAGTTAGAGACAAGTGGTCAGGTCACATAGGGCAATTGAATTCCTTTATGCGGAGAGCCCAATGCAGCTTTGAAATTTCGAAAAAGCGAGCCCCAGCAATTATTGCGTTGTAATAGAATTCGACCAAGTTCACCGTCGAAACAGAAACTGAAGCTCCCATCAGCGCAACTAGCACAGGACCAGAATTACGTCCCTCTTTACGACAACGATTGCAGAGGTGTTTTAGTTCATCTGTATTCGTTAACGCATGTGCGCCGTGCGAGCTACACAGCCGCAAAGCTCAGCCCGCACACCACTAAACGAAGTCAGCGATAGTTTATACAACCCCACTCACTCATTCTGGACGTCTAAGAAGAATATGACACTTGCGCTTTTCCGTTTCGGTTCCGGTTTTCCACTATCTTTAGTCGAATTTCATTACTCCGCAATAATTATTCGATGCTGCTATTTAGAGATATAGCCACACGTGCATGTTCCTAAACGGTGGTCTGCCCTGGACGTGACCTCTGTGCTGTGTCGTGATATTCAAAATTCCGTGTCTGGCACGATGGACCAACCAGCCCAAATGAACACGGAAATGAACAGATAGTCAGTGTTACTTCTCGTAGAACAAAAACATCGCAGCGTTTCCTCGCTTTTGCTATGCGTTATGGTTACCTTATTTTGTCTGCTTTGTCCGCCTCGGTGGAACAATGGCTACGGTGCTCGGCTGCTAACCCGAGGGTCGCGGGTTCGATCCCGGCCGCGGCGGTCGCATTTCGATGGAGGCGAAATGGTAGAGGCCCGTGTACTGTGCGATGTCAGTGCACGTTAAAGAACACCAGATGGTCAAAATTTCCGGAGCCCTCCACTACGGCGTCTCTCATAATCATATCGTGGTTTTGGGACGTAAAACCCCAGATATTATTATTATTTTGTCTACTTTGTTCCCGAAAGAAACAAAGTAAGATATACCCTGCCGACACGTTTACTGATGCTGGTAGTGCAGCCGTCGTCCTTTGCATCTCGAATCAGCCCGCCAGAGTAGATGGGCATTAGTCTCGAACATTCACTGCGACCAGCCGCTGATCGACAGTGATTACTGCTGATATGCGTCACAACGAAACAGGCCCTCGACATACACAAATGAAGCGGACACGCCACTGCGTCATTGCGGGGGCCGTTGAAGACGACAAAGACTCGTGACATGATTGCGTCACAGCCTGCACGTGTTGCCACGCGCTGACACTGGCAGTTCGCAGACATGAAACAAAATTTCAAGTTCACACACCACACTGAAAACACACATTGTGTCGCGAACGTAAAAGTGATGTGAGAAAAACCCCGGACAAAAACCATTTTCTCCTTTGCCGGAAGCCGCGAGCAGCGAGAGCTTCGCGGGCTGTATTGGTATGAAGACGTTTCATTCGGGCCATCAGTCCCAATACTTCTTCGCGGAAAAATAATATCACTTATATCACAACGGCCTCCCGTTAGGGGTCCCTGACAGCAGCTACTTAGGATCAAATAAAGTTCGTTGTCTGCCTGCCTGCCTGCCTGCCTGCCTGTCACAAACTCTACGCGCCGGCTGTATACCCCCCTCCTAACTTTTGTTTCGTTCATAGTCTACTTCGCGAGACGTGCTTATCTTGTCACACAACCAGGAAAAGACAACTACACCAGATGATAAAGTGGCAGCTTGAGCGAGTTGGCGATTCTATATCGACAAGAGCGCCTGTGTTGTGTCCTCTTCTCAGTCCTCGTTCCGTTTGTGCTGTCCAATCGTGTGCATACCAAGGTGCGCTAGACGGTAGACAAATGTTATACATTGTTTCATCTTCTGTTTGACCATGAAAAAAAAAAGAAACAAGTGACCTTACGTCTGTCTTTATTTACCACACATCCACACACAGGTTTACCACATCCATTGATAGAAATAGACGAGAGAAATGACGTGTTGAACTGTTGTGACGAGCTGCGGAACGTATCTTTGAAATACCTATCGTTCGATGTGACAGTGCTTTCACAATGCCGCACATGATGATCATACTACTGTGGGGACAGAGTACATCATAATGTATGCTATATATAAATAAATAATTGTAATCAGTGCAGCCTGGTCAACACCAGTGAACGCGGTAACACAAGGACAGCGTTCTACGTCCGTATGCACTCATTTGAAATATCGTTAACCTGCCCGCGTACAGCAAGATACGCCCAAAGGCTCCACCCATACACATTTCGCAGTCACGGCGCAGCACCCATGCACACTACAGTAGTATCCCGCTGCACATGGTTTATCGCTTATTAGTGAAGCACAGCTGTTTTCCGCTGGCCACCGACGAAAACATCGTGCTGTATAGTGTCCATATAGCACCATAGTAAGATAGTTCAGTTTTGTTTTTCTCGCACAATAAGCAAGATAAACTTGAGAGGTATCACTCGGTTGATGACAGAGAGAGGATGAGTGTTTTTTTGCTCGCTCTAGGTAATGTTGATGACGATGATAACAGTGCTGAAGCGTCGTACCGCTGCAACTCAAGGACTGCTGCGAGGCTCTTGTACACCCGAATCAACTGCAACCCCCCACTTTCGCCCTTCCGTTGGATTGTGAAATCCGGTGCACGTGGCGTTTCTTTTATCCTGTTCCGTGCCGCAATACAGCCTCTATAGCGAAACGAGGGGCAAACACATTCACCGCAAGTCGAACCTGCGACTTCCGACGAGGGTGGCTTATTATTTCAGGCAGCAATTGATTCGTTATGGAGCGAACGCGGATGACGCACAGCTCCGCAACGGCAAGTATTCACAACCGTTGAGGCACCCATTGTGATCGCCACGAGAGACAACGCACAGCTCCGCAACGGCAAGTATTCACAACCGTTGAGGCACCCATTGTGATCGCCACGCGAGACAACGCACATCCCCGTTCCAGTGATCGGGCGGACCGTAGCCATTCACTTTGCCGTTTGTCAGCAGAGAGCTGGCCCGGCCGTTTTCCGCTTTTTTCTCCGGCAGTTCGTCGCCACCATCCGGCCGCTGCTCTTGCGTTTGGTTTCTAGAAGGGTTGGTTCTTCTAGTGAGCCTCTGGAAAGCGAGCTTGTCCAGGACTGCGGTGGGACCTTCGCATACCAGGTACGCCAGGTACGCCAGAAGGAAACTCCAAACGAGCAGCGCAAAAAACAGCGTGATCTGGGAGTGAAATGAAAAACATTCCTATGAGTTCATGGCAGCAGAAAGCATCTTACGCTACGAAATCTGTGAAGAAATAGTGCCTGAGTAATCAGGTTCATGTTACAGTCAGTGAAGCATGCAATTTATTTACAGCTGTCGTTGCCACCAAAGATTTTCAGGTGGTTGCGCGTGATCACAATAAAAATCACGGTCAACGGTTGTCTATGTAGACAGCCTGTTGCAAAACTGTTGACTTCATTATTCTCGTTGTTGAAGCTCGGTGAGTTCATGTGCTGGCCTTAAGCACACCGAAAATTGCAGGCAGTGAGGCCAGGTATCGAATCTACAGCACACATCTATTGGACAACCGTAGGTTCAACCACCGGTTTTCGAATGTCGTGGCTTTCAGACAGTGAAAATGCGTGATCATTGCAGGATACGAAATTAAGCAAGTGAAATTCTGTAAAATTACGTTTTATTCCATTGAGTCATCCCCAGTGAGTATATAGCTAGCAACGCCCAATTTGATGCCCCAAGCCACTGCGGTACTTTTCCTCATCGGGCTTGGCAGACAATACATTTAGGAACGTTTCCTGTCAGCAGCGAAAAGACTTTATACAGTGCACCATAGCAGTACAGTGTATTTAAAAAACTGGCAGCATGTTACACTGTCTGTAACATTTGAAGGTGAAAGCCGGCTGCACAATTGGTAAAGCATTAATTTGTACAATCGGGGAACCAGACATCCTGCAAAATATAACTAGCCAAACAGACACGCTCTAATTTACGCAGTCGTTCTCGGTCGATTTCCAATGTTAAGGAGCTCTTCAACAGCGTTGAAAAAGAAAAGGAAAGACATGTAGGGAGCACATTCGCAGCCTAATAATCAAATGATTAGTTGAACTCCGACATGAATATAATGGTTTCCGTTGGGATCACAACATCTCAAACAAAACCAGTTGGTTTAGCGTGCGCGCAAAACATCGCCTTCCTTCTCGCAGTTCATGTCTAAGGAAATGAGAAAGCTATTCGTGTCAAATATTTGGCTGTTCAGATTTACGTGTGATGTTCCGCACTTTCACCTTCGTGATGTTTAGTCATCCGAAAGCACATCGTAAGAGAGTGGTATTTACCTGATTGAAGTGTGACCAGAACACGCGCTCCCTGGACGCGTGCAACATGAGCTGGATGAAAGGGAAGTGAATCAGGTAGACGCCGAATGACAGCTTACTCAGCGGCACGAAAGCGTTGAAGGATAGGAACTTGCTTAGGAAACCTGCAGGATCAAAAGAGCGGCAGCAACTGTTAATTATAGTACGCGGCTCTCCGAGGGCAGTATCATCATCATCATCATCATCAGCTTGTCTACGCCCACAGCAGGGCAAAGGCCTCTCCCATGTTTCGCCAATCAACCCGGTCCTGTGCTTTCTGCTGCCACGTTATACCTGCAAACTTCTTAATCTCATCTACCCACCTAATTTTCTGTCTCCCCCCTCACGCATTTGCCATCTCTTGGAATCCAGTCAGTTACCCTTAATGACCAGCGGTTATCCTGCCGACGTGCAACGTGCCCGGCCCATATCCATTTCTTCTTCTTGATTTCAACTATGATATCCTTAACCCCCCATTTGTTCCCTGACCCACTCTGCTCTCTTCCTGTCTCTTAAGGTTACACCTATCATTTTCCTTTCCATCGCTCGCTGCGTCGTCCTCAGTTTAAGTTGAACCCTCTTTGTAAGTCTCCAGGTTTCTGCTCCGTAGGTAAGTACCGGTAAGATGCAGCTGTTATATACCTTCCTCTTGAGGAATAGTGGTAGACTACGATTCATGATTTGATAATGCTTGCCGAATGAGCCCCATCCCATCCTTATTCTTCTAGTTATTTCACTCTCGTGGTTCGGCTCCGCGGTTACTACCTGTCCTAAGTAGACGTACTCCTTTACAACTTCCAGTGTCTCGCCACCTATCGCAAAGCGCTGTTCTCTGCCAAGATTGTTCCACATTACTTTAGTTTGATGCATATTAATTTTCAGACCTACTCTTCTACTTTCCGTATCCAGTTCAGTAATCATAAGCTGTAATTCGTCTCCCGCGTTACTCATCAATGCAATGTCATCAGCGAATCGCAGGTTACTGAGATACTCTCCATTAACTCTTATCCCTAACTCTACCCAATCTAGGGCCCTGAAAACCTCCTGTAAACACGCGGTGAATAGCATTGGAGAGATCGTGTCTCCCTGCCGTACGCCCTTCTTTATTGGGATTCTGTCGCTTTCTTTATGGAGGACTATAGTGGCTGTGGATCCGCTGTAGATTTCTTCCATTATGTTTATATAGGCTTCGTCGATGCCCTGATTCCGCAGTGCCTGCATGACTGCTGATGTTTCCACCGAATCAAATGCCTTCTCGTAATCTATGAAGGCTATGTATAGGGGTTGGTTGTATTCCGCGCATTTCTCTATCACCTGATTGATAGTATGAATATAGTCTGTTGTTGAGAAGCCTGTACGAAATCCTGCCTGGTCCTTTGGTTCGATTGAACTGTAATGTCGTATTAATTCTGTTAGCAATTAATTTTGTAAATAGCTTGTAGAAAACGGACAGTAAGCTGATGGGCCTGTAATTTTTCAGGTCCCTGACGTCCCCCTTTCTTATGGATCAAGATGATGTTGGCATTCTTCCAAGAATCTGGTATCCTCCCTGTCGAGAGACACTTCGTATACAGGGTGGCCGAGGGCAGTATGGGTTATCTTAAAAGAACAAAGCGAAAGGGCAAAAAACAACATGGTGAGGAGAGGGAGGGCGGGCATCTGGCGTAAACGTATGGGATGCAATAAGGCTAAATACAATGCAGCACGAAGTGTCACAATATAGCAACGCGTCACCTGCAGTAATGAATCGAGCAAAAAATCACGCCATATCCGCGGAGTGAATGATGATAAGTGGGGCGAAGCTCGAGAGGGGGAGATCATCGGTAACCGTAACTCTCCCGTGAAAGTTCGCCCATAGCTTCGGCTTGGCTTTCCCGTACAGCAGGATCTTGGCGGCGCTCAGCTTCACGGCGCGATTCTGCCGCTCGTACGGCAGGATCTTGGCGACGTCGACGCGCCGCCTGACGAGATGCTTCGGCCTCTCTTTCGCGTATGGCGGGTTCCTGTCGGCGAGCGCGCGCTGCCGCCGCCCTGCGCGCCCTCCGCTCCGCAGCCTTATCAACAACCACCTCCTCCATCCGGTGACTCCTAGGCGGTCACGTACCACGAAACACAAGGGATGGACAAACCCACGGCTTTGCGAGCTTCGCCCCTAAAAGTTGTGAAAGCAATTGCTGAAAGACTCCGCTTCATTATATATCTTTAAAAATAAGGACTATCACGGGTATTTTTAAATGTTCGATAACTTCTGCCCAGAACAATGTTCATTACTTTGGCGATGCCTAGGAATTCGGTTGCTTGCTTGTGTGCGTGCGTGCGTGCGTGCGTGCGTGCGTGTGTGTGCGTGCCTTTTGACAGCCTTGTGATCGGTGAAGTGTAGCGTCAGGGGTTGCTTTTGAAGAGTTTTCATTGTGAAGTTTGCGAAGATGAGGTCTATGCACGTTCCCCTTATGGTTGTCGGTTGTCGTCGGAAATGCGTCGCAACGAGTACACGTCTATCATGTGGTGGACGAGCCAGTCGTTCGTGGTTATATCCACGTTGAAGTCACCCGCAAGCACGAAGGGCGTGTGGCTGTATGTCTGTGTGTACTGTGCCAATGCCTTCTCTAGGTAACGTTCGACGTTCTCTCTAGAGTAGAGAATGGGGGTGAGTGTAGGAGAGGATAGGGGAGGGTACGCGCATGCGCCGTAGGGGGTGTGGGACGCGGGGGGCCGCTCCGTAGAGTAGACGATTCCTAGAGGAGACAAAAGGGGTGAGCGTAGGAGAGAGAGGGGGGAGGGGACGCGCATGCGCTGTGGGACGCGGGAAGGAGGGACGGACTAAGCCCCCCTCTAAACACATGCAAGCAAGATCAAGGAATGCGGTCAACCTGGGCGACAGACACCACCTGCCTAGCCATTGCTAAGCAGCCTCTCTATGCTCTCGGCAATGACTCTGATGACTGTAGTAGTGGTTGACGGCCTTCATATTACTACAGTGTCCTGGTTCGCATAATGGGTGCTTCCCTACTTCATGAAAGTGGCCGGACGCGGGACGGGGGACGCGGGACGCGGGAGGGACGGACAGAGCCCCGAGCATAAGATGCTTCGCATCTAAAACACTTTCCTGTTTCGATACCGATGAATCTGCTTCTCACTGACGTATGATCGCAATGCGACGTCACGGGGAGACAGAACTCGCGGCGTACTAGCGGCAGATCTGTCATCGGCTCGTGGCACACGTAAGCAACGATGAGTGAATTGTCGTCCAGCGACACCGACAGTGATTTCTGCGATTTAGGACATGCAGGACGCAGAGTTCGCAAACTCAGTTAAACTGTGTTGACTCGTCGGGAGTCAACACAGTTAAACGCCCATTGCAGTGGGGCTGGCTTGCAGATGCTCAGCAAAGACAACTTTAAAATCAAAGTCAAATATTTTATACGTGTAGTCTGATTCCGGTTTGTGGAGAGCGTTAACACTGCATACCAAGGAAACAAAAAATGTCCCTCTTACGATGTCTCAAAATCGTCTCAGTACTCCTTTAACTTTTGCCCGGGACCAGAAAGGTCCTTTTAGCGACCATGTAAGAAAATAATGAACAATGTAATAGCTTTAGGCTTCCCAGGAGAGAGTACGAAAAAGAAAAAAAAAAAGATGTAACGTATGCTTACCCCCTCGGCCCGTGGAGCACGCCAGCGTGATCCAAGAGAGAAACAGAGACCATAGCACGCGGTCAAAGAACGCCGCGAACAGCTTTCCGGCCTCCGAAGTGGGATTCGGATTCGCGTACCAGGCATGCTTCATGAAGACGCAGCAAAAGCAGCAGCCAATGGCCACACACCAACCAACCAACTGCACACCCTGAACAAAGCAAAATACGTGTAAATATTCGCTCACTTTAGGGACTGGCCCACACACTGTAAATATGAATAGACAACTATAGCGCGAAATAAGGACGGGCCTACCACGGAGAAAGAAAAAAACAAAAAGTGATGCTTAACACATAAGCAAATTTCAATTGGTTTCCTAAAATTTAAATTGTAGGCAAACCCCTTCAGCTACAATATTCTGCAATCTCGAAAAAAAATATCTTTGGGGTGAACTTACGACGACCTAAGACCACTCAAAGGGCCAGTAAACAACCCAATGGTTGGTCGAAATTATGTGATGAACGCATAACTGCGCACTTTTACTATGTGAGCATGCCGCCGCAAGAACTTTGCGAATAAGTGCTGTATTAGGGGGGGTTACAGAGCATAGAACAACCCGCTTCGGCGGATTTTGGTTTCTCGCACGGCCTTCCCACCCTTTTCAGCAGCGAAGATGGGTAGGCATAGCCCATCGTCCTGACTACGCTCACTTCGCCAACTAACACGACGTCAGCGATTACGTCATCGGCACGCAGCCAACTACCGAGCGAGGCTACCTCCCCGTGCTGCTCGTGTAGGAGCGCCGCTAGGGTCATCCTACAGTGGCGCAGTGAATTAGCGGTGAAGAAGCGCGGTAAATGCGCAGCCAAAACAGCATCACCACAGGGCCAAGGCGCCGTTTCGTGGCGCAGAGGGCCGCTCGACGAAGTCGGTGCTACGTAAGGTTACCCATGGGCAAGATTACGTCACTGCACGTACGAGGAGGATTGGACAGGCGCTGGAAAGAGGCGCGGGAATCGAAATGAAGCATCTGTGCGGCGCGCAGAGCTGTGATATTTATAAAAAGTGGCTGCTGTGGCTTTCTGCACGAATTGGCGAGCTCGTTTGGAAGATGAAAAAAAAAAAAGGTCGGAGCCTGTTTAACCAGCCCTTTAAGGCGAAAGCTATTAGGCATTCATTAAAGTGTATTTATCACCGTTGTTTCCAAGAGACAGAGAGAGAGAAATAGATAAAGGAAAAAGACAGGGAGGTTAACCTGGTAGATGAACCGGTTTGCTACCCTGTACAGTGGCGGGGAAAGAGGGATCGAAAAGAGGATAGAGGGACAGAGAAAATTTAAAAAAAAACAAACAAAAGAAGGATGCACACATATAGCCCTAAACACACATGTAGGACGTTCCGATCAGAGTCGTTCGGAGAGACCGGTTGAAAGCAGAAAGCGCAGAAGCGCCTGCCCAGCCTTCTTATGCGACGTTGAGTCCTGCACAGGATTCTTACTTCCGAAAGAGTCTGGTGTGGTGCAGGGTTTTTGTTTTTTTTCTGCATATATATATATGTGTATTTTTTCAAATAAAAATTTCAGTTGTTAGACCAGCGCTTGTTCTGTCCTCTTCTTCTCTTTGTCTTGTGTCAATTTGTGCGCTACCCAACGATGGACTGGTCATCCAGTTTCCAAAGTGATTAGTTGACGTCACCATTTGTTCTGCATGCTACATAGCACGTTAGAATGAATGTAGAAAATCCTGGAATCCATTAAGACACATACGTAAGTTCACATATAAATTCATTTTTGAATCCACCGGTTTTTCTTAAAGAGCTAGCGACGCTTCTTTATCACCTCGGCTTTATATTTTAGCACTGACGAAGTGGGCGCTTCATATTTTAGCACTGGCGCGCAACTCGCGCTCTTCGAGCCTAACAATTATTACCAGTTATTTTTGTTTATACAATTTTGTGTTGAAGCCGACTGCGCCGAATTTTTCGACTCCTCAGGCATATAAGGTTTTCGTCCTTAATAATGTTATATAACCCCATTTATTTACATTACCGCGTCAAAGGACATTATAGCTCATTTGCTCCGAATGATCCTCGGCAAGACGGGACTCGTATGAATTGTTCCATGGTATTGTCAAATGGAACATGCCTTTCATATTAGTACACTAATAAAAAATACGCCACAGCGAAATATTGACATAGATTACTGAATCACTATATGAAACAAAAATGGCATAATAGTTTCTGTCCCAAGTTTTGGCCGAAGCGAATACAGCTGTAAACATTCACAACTAAATTCATTGACGATATCAACTGTATCACTGCTGTTCTTGGACGAAATACAAGGGACACAGGATCACGTGTAGCTCTTTTTTTAATGTGCCGATCGGGTTTGCTGTGAGCACGCTTTCGTCACTTGTTACTTACTTTTGACATTTTTCGTCCCTTCATGTCGTCAATGACGAGGAACGCCATGCATCCACTGAAGTAGCACACAGCATGATAAAAAGGTCGTATGTAGTATTCATTGGCGGTTTGCATCACAATTCTGTAAGGCAACAGCACACATATGTATGTTACAATATGGTTGACTTTGTACAGCCTTGTCGCATTGAATCCAACAACAAATAATTCATCTTTAGAAAAGCTGCACGAAAATGCATCGAGCTAGCCCAACATCACGTGGAAGTCAAACACTATTCCGTGCGCTACCACGGCAGCCGTGTTAGAGCTATTCATATATTGCTGTACGTACGCAGATGCAAATGGCCCGAAAATCTGCTCGTTGATTATTTGCAACTCCAGCATTCTCCGAGGTCAAGGAAGTATTTGACAGCATTGCAGTTGGTCTTGAGCAGTCAATAAATGCAACGCAGAATTTAATAATTTGCGGAGTATTAAGTGCCGAAACCGCGAAGTGATCATGAGGCACGCCGTAGTGAAGGGCTGCGAAAATTTCGGCCGTCTGGGGTTATTTAACGAGATCCTTAATATAAGTATACGGGCCTCTAGGGTTTCACCTCCGTATGAATGCGATGGAACCTCAAGTCGGACTGATATATGGCAGTGAGAAAAACTCGCTAATACCAGAGGCACGTCATGGCGATTCATATGCCGGAGTGGTAAATATCATGCAAATTTATTGTGACAATTGGGAAAAGTAGCCCTGAAAGGTCATAAATGCAACGAGAAGCAAAAATTCAGAATTTCGATAATCAATCATTATAAAATTTACTCATTTTTTTAAAACAGAAGTTTTTCGATCATCACGTTGTTTGATCTGAAGAAAGGTCTGATTCCGATCACGTCTTGCATAGGAAAAAAAAACAAAACTCGTATGTTACATTTGAAATCTCGCCCTATACTCGTAAAGCTGAAAGGACAGGTTCAATGGCAAGGAGACCGCAATACCTGCAATAACAGGTTTCGTGTTAGGGGATCACAGAAACATCTCGTAATGAAGAACTTAACCGGGGCAAGGACCGAATGCAAATATAAAAGACAGTATTTGAATTCCCTTGTGTGTGCTTATCCTTTGAATGTGTGGTCATTTTTCAACACACGTTTAGTACAAGAGTTATGAATAATAACTTCGTGTTAAATGAGTGTAATAATGTGTTAAGCATATGTAATAATGTGTTAAGCAAATACTTTTCTTTCGCTCCCAAGGGCGTTAATATGATTTCTGTGTTTCTGTTTCACCTGCAGGGGATGTGCATTGCAGCTCGCATATATGCGTAAGGAGTTTCAACAACTCAAAAAAGTATATGCATGATTGAACGATGCGTACTTTAGAAGCGAGTTGTAATGTCGCACATGGCCGCCTCCTCAGCTGGCTGTTTGTTGGCCGTTCAAGACTGACAAGTTGACGCTTACTGATTTGGAGCAGTACGTTCTCACTGGTGCGATAGAACGGAAAATGATAGGCGTATACGTAACATCAGCAGATGGCAAGACAGCGGAGTGGATCAGAAAACAAACAAGAGAAGCCAATATTCTAGCCTGACATTAAGAAAATAATGGACGTGGGAGTGTTACGTAATGCATAGTACAGTACATGGTCACCTAGAGCTATGGGAATGAATATCAAGGGATGGGAAAGGCAGCCAAGAACGGTAGAGGGTCAAGTGGGGGGGGATGACATTAAGAAACTTGCCGGCATAAATTGGAATGAGCTTTTGCAGACAGGGCAAATTGTAGATCATTGGGGCTTCCGTCTAGCATGCAGTGAACATAAATAGGCTGATGATGGTAACTACGCTTCCTGAACTCAACATATATCGGCTTAAGTTAGCGGCTAAGGTTTTGATGTTGCAGTGAGACTAACGAATTTTTCAGCCGAGTTCATTTCTCCTGTAGTTCACTGTTTCCTAAACAAAAGGTTATTCCTTAGAGCCAATTACTCCGTCAGAAGAGAGAGAATAAAATGAGAGAAACCCTGCACTAAGCATCCGGTTTGCTACCCTGCAATATTCAATAGGCCACTGCCACGCAAAAACTTCAATAAGGTCTTGACTGATTTTCTGTGCGAAGACAGTTCGCACAGAAGATCCATGAGTGCATATGGGCTCATCACACACATCTACATCGAATGTGTCTTTCCTGAACACAGCACTAACAACAACAGCAGCCGATTTTCCCGGCACAACAGTCTTCTTTTGCCTGCCGTAAGGGTGAATTACGGCAAGTTTACAACCCCGTTCTCTGGCATAGAAACGAGAACTTTATTGCCTTTCGAAATAAAATCATCACAAAACCTTCACACATTATCCGCGTGCAGCCTGAAATATTTCGTTCAGAAATTAACCGACTGATGGATGGATGGATGCGAAACTTTATTGTTAGTCCTGAGGTGCACGACTCAACGCTCAGCGGGCCGCTACCACGTTGGGACAGTCAGGCCAAAGCCCAACCGCCGCATCGTGGGCCCTCTGGACCGGCCACAGTTGAACCCCGACATCGGGGCTCTTGATAGCAGATAGCCACTTGTCTTCATTGGTTTGGTCCGTGCGCCCCGTAACGAGGGGCAACGCCAGAGCATATGGTCTAGGCAAGCGAATTCTTTGGAGTGCTTGCAGGAGCTATTGGAATAATTGTCGGGATAAATTTTACGCAATAAAGCCTTGCTGGGATAAGATAAAAATTTTCTAATGAACTGTCAATATTTCTATCATTTCGGGGTAAATATTTGGTTTTTGTATAAATAATCGATATTATTGACTATAAAACGAGTACATCGCCAACGTCGGTGTTATTCTTCTCGTTAACATCTGTTGTCGTTCTGCTTGTCTACGTGCCTACGATTATTGTTCATGCTTTTCAATAATTATGATAATCATTAACTTAAATATCCCACTTCTTGTTATAGATAATCGACTCTTCTTATGGTTTCCATGTTCATGCATTTTTGTTGTTTGTGCATAATTAGCCTATTTATGCACTAAGGCTACCTCCCCTTGGCAAGTTTTATTTTTTTGTCAAAAATATGGGACCTCCTGCTTTAATATTCTAACATTTAACTCCATGAATGTTGCAATAGACTTCCCTATTGAAAAATCTCATATGACAGGTATAACACATATCCAATGATCTCGTATGATCACACGGGAACACATATGATTCCGATGTGTTCATATGAGATTATTGGATACGAGGCATACGTGTCATATGTGAATTTTGGATAGGGAATTGACTTGACTTGGTGTGTACTGCTGGATAAATATTTGCATAGGCTGTTATCCCCTCTTTTATTCCTAAACCTATTGATTTTCGTAAAGGGTACGAATGAGTATGTGCGGTCTATGTTCACTTCCCTGTCTCTCTCGATCTCGGATGTGCTCAGCTATTATTGTATCTTGCAAAGCAGTTGGCTTGAATTCATTGATGTGTTTAGCTATAATTGTATCTTGCAAATCAGTTGGCTTGAATTCATTGAACTCTAACATTCAAAATTCAACGCTGCAGTCAAATTTGAAGTGATCTTCACTTTGCGATACGTCATCCCTGATGGTTTGGGCCAATAACTTGCGGTAGCTTCAGGTGCGCCCGCGTGTGCATGTGTGATTGACAGTGACATTGAAGAGTCGCGTAACTTTAAACCATCTAATTATAACTTCAACTGATGCCAATATTTTATGATGCGCGTCATCATTGAGAAGCCCACTGCGCGCTAGTCGCGTCTCTCAGGACTATATATAATAAAGTTCCACCATCCATCCATCATTGCATCAATGAACACACGCATGAAAATGAAAGGAACCTATGAAGGTTTATTCCTGAATCGTTCATTACTCATGCACAAGTTCACGCGAAGCCTTCACGCGCTTTAGAATCAACGTTCTTATTGGTTACTGATGCAAAGCAACCAAAACTGAAATGAAATGTAACATAAAGGTAACTAAGTCGCCTACCTTATCCCTAGTTTTGTCCCAACAAAAAAAAAAGTATACTTACTCCTCGCACCAAATGCATGCCGTCATCACGCATAAACTCGTTCGCAAAGTGCGTGATAAATCATTTCTTTAAATAGTATCATGGGCTTGTCAACGTAGCTCTTTGATACCGCATCCACCATTTCATTATTATATGGATCCTAAAGCACACGTGTGAGCGTCTAAAGAAAAGGTTAAGACATCTGCAGTCGGAAAACAGGTCCACTCACGCAAGTCAGCACCATGAAAATCTTCCCACTCTACAAATCTCTATCTATGGTATTCGGTGTAGGCATGCAATTTAAAAAAAAAACTCACTGTGGCGTCTCTGCAGGAAACACGACAAACGGGGTCATCTTGGATCCTGATATAGTCCACGTAGCGAATGCGCAGCCCATGAGAGAAAGTACGGCAAACGCTCCGAGTGCCAACGTCTTCCTGCTGCGCAGTTGTTAAACGCAAGACACTTCATGTCTACGAAACTCCAACGAAAGCAACTGAATCCCCCAAACAAACAAGCAAACTAGAAAAGTTCTGACTAGTCTGAATTGTGTTCTGTCTATAAAACGTCATGGAGTTAAGCGTCGTTGTCCTTTGGCTTACTGAGTGAAGGCCAAAATGCGGACAAAAATAATAACAGAAGTAAAGCCGAACCTTAAAATGCAAGCTGAGCAAACTTTCAAAATGAAGAAATAGTTAATAAAAAGGAGCTGTTATTAGAGAAAAAAAAGATTGACACGCATCCCTGCTGCCATGAATGGCCAGCGAAGCCATTGAACAGTATGGCGAATGGTAGTATCGCAGAATGAATACGTTGTATTGTTTTGCCAACATTGCCAATATTGGATTACAATGTTGGCAACACTTTTATTTAAGAACGTTGATTACTGCTTTGTGGTGCTATTAATAAAAGCGTCAAAACGGAACACTGACATGTTCCGTCTTGACGCTTTCATCAATATCCTTGGATAACGATAGGTCAATGCATTTAAACTTCAGTGTGGTTCACTTACATTGGGTTCAACTTGATTTGGTGCGTCTGCCTATCGGGCGCCGCTAGACAAGCGAGTCGATGCTTGAGATAGAACTGAACGACATGCGCGGCGAACCACAAACGTGGAAAAGGAGACTGCGTAAGTACCGTTCAGGTGCCATTTCGCACATTTACAGCGTGATTGGTTAGCGAACAATCATCGTGGCGTGTTTATATATATATATATATATATATATATATATATATATATATATATATATATATATATATATATATATATATATATATATATATATATATATATATATATATATAAAGTTGCGCGCCCTCTCGAGCTTGCCAGCTTTTTCCCTACTCCTGCTCGCATACTGGGACATAGATGGCTCTAGTTGTGCTTTGCTAACATACATGGGGGGAAGGAAAAACTTTCTCCGCGCTAAGAGACGACGAACACTCGAAACATTCAACTAACGCACCACTAAGAGCGTTGCTGTAAAACAAAGCATGCACAAGTCCACTTAATATCTACGTAATGCGAAGCATGCTTGCTTTGGTACAGAATGTTTCATTATGAATCAAAATTGTTCTACAGCGCATGGGTAATGTTTCTGCGACGCGTTGCGAACTCCTGCAAAAATGCAGGGCATAGTGTTTGTTATTGTGATACCCTGTGAATTATTCTATCATCAACTAGGTTCATTGAAAAATGGCACATATCCAGAAATTCCTGCTTCCGCCTTCTCCCATAACCCCCCCTCACATGATTCTTTCATGTATCAATAAAGTTATAAACCTACCTACGTAGCTACACTGTCACATACCCGCAGGAAAAGCCCACTTTGCCCAGTGACCCAAGGTGGAGTCACGGTTCCTGGAAGAGCGACACTTACCCAGTGGCCCCTTGGTCAAGTAGTGAGTGGCGCACAGCCAGGGTAACATGCTCGGGGTAATGGCACATGCTTTTCGATGGCACAACCACAGGCAATACCCTTGATGTGGGCCCAGACTTTTAAACTACACTATCATCTGTATCGGCCCAACAATAATGGACAGATAGTCGCCGCAGAAAACTGAGTTGAAGTTGACAAAAATACCTCGCATAAAAATTTCAACGACAAGGCAAAATAGTCCGGTTGTAAGGGCTGCGCAGTGCCGAAGTTCTGTTTAACTAGAACAAATGGAAAGTTGGGCCCAACTAAAGAGCCCGCTGTCCCCAAAGCTTTAGATAAAGATAGGACAGATTGAAAGTGCTTAGACCTTCGATTATGCCGAACGGTTTATGATTCAAGAGTTCATATTCTAGAAAATAGATGTACAATAGCATATAGAGTACGTCGTGAACTTAATTATTTCTATTTAATTGGGCATCCACGTGGTATGACGTAAAAGCAAGAGAATAAAACATGGCCCTTACCCACTGAATGAATCATTTTTTTTATGAAAGGCTTGTAGAAAAACACAGTGGCAATGAATAAAGAAAACAAAATATTCTTTTTCACTAGAGAACCTGTATCCTATGGAGGTCCAAGGGTTATATCTTCTTCAAAGTCCCGTATATAGTATATTTTACTGGTAAGTGCAGCATTTTAACTCCATGTAGCTTTTATTGTATTGTATTGAACCTCATTTAGCTTAGTTTGCTTTTGCTGCACAAACTTACCTTTTGAAAAGCAGCAGCGTGAGAAGCGAGATGACGAAAAGCTGGAAGTCTGCTGAGAGGTACCACGTATGGCCAAACACGGTCTGTAAATGCAATTCCAAACAATTATTTATATCAAGGCGATTAAGTAAAGCCGCCCGGAACATAAGAAAAAGTGCATTTAAAATGTGAAGATACATAGCCCGATCGCTAAGACAAGGGCAGAGTTTGTCAAGCACCCAAAATTAATAGGAATTTACATAATAAGCTGGCCTAAGTAAAGGCACCACCGCATATATATTAGACGTTAGTACAGTTGGTTCTACAATAAATGTAGCGCAAATATCCTGACCGCAAAAGTTTTTCAATACGGAGAGAAACGCAAATGATTTCGTGAAATTTTGGCAAATATGGTTCGATGGTTACCGGTGTGTCTACGACATGTACAGGGAAGCGGAGCCATGACTCCTGACAGACTGACGGGTGAATGAGCTCTGTGGCGGAGCCAGACAGGCGTCGTTCATGGGCGTATCGTGGTGTGAATCTGCACCGCACAGCGACGGACATTACGTTGGCCGTTTTGATGTCTTCATGGGCTCATAGAAGTGTTTATGGAACATTTTTCTGCTCGTAAGTTTACGTTGCGTGCATGGCTCGTAGGGATGTCAAAGTGTCACGCCTAGGAGCCACGGTTTTAGCGGGTCATATCACCGCTATGCCCATGAGTGATGCTAGCATTTCAATGACAAGATGTACTATAGACACACGCGCACGGACACATAAATATCAAAGTAATTGATAAAACACTGCTGTGGCTCTGAGTTTGTTGCCAAAGGTGGCAAAATGTCTTGTCTTTTACTTCTTCTTCCCATTCCACTATTATAAGATATCTCTTCTTGTTTAATTTCGAAAGCCTACCCTTAGGCACAACAATTCATGGTAGCAAAAACACATGCACATATTTTTTTTATTTAAAAACACTTTATATCCCTTATGTTTCATTTGGCTTCATTTTTTCTTGGCTTGTTCATTTGCTTTCCAGTTCGCATGTAATGTAATTTGCGCTGAATACTGGATTAATTCATCTACATTATAAAATGGAGGTTGTCTCGGCACCTAAGCATACAGAGAAAGAAACTCAATAATAATTCTAAAGCATCGCAAGACAGCTCATCAACATAAGCAAACACCTTGAAGCAATAAAAAGTGTTATTCAAGGTATGCTTCCAAGAGGTAGTTGATATCGCATATTTACGCGGAATAGGTTCAAGATTAACCAGCAATATCTCGGGAATTTTGAGTTTACCAATGAAAGCCTCACTCTTGCTGGTCTGTTTTAGGCATATTTACGCCTAGATGTAAACAGACGCTTCAGCGCACAGCAAGAAAACAGGCATTCATCATTGGTAGTCATTCGCATGTGGTCAGGCTGAGAAGGAGTATACCTTTATGTTGGTCAATTATCACACGAGATCTGTATCAAGGAAAGGAAATCTTGAGATGAATAATAAATGGGAGCGTACATGGCAGGTAGTCTGTTATCGTAAAGAACACCATTCTGGTCTCATTTAAGTATGAAACATAATCGGTGTGTGCTGGCAAAGCTAACCAAATGACGGCGGAAACAAAGGCATGTGGGAAGTGGCTGAGAACCGCGCATCGCTTGAACAAAACAGAAACGGCTAAGGTTGGCTGAACAATTGCGACTAACTGTGATTTGCGCACCTGTCAACAGCATATAACTAACATTGACAGAGCCCGGAGGGAGCCTGGAGGGTGTGTGTGTGTGTGTGTGTGTGTGTGTGTGCGTGCGTGCGTGCGTGCGTGCGTGCGTGCGTGCGTGTGTGTGTGTGTGTGTGTGTGTGTGTGTGTGTGTGTGTGTGTCTGTGTGTGTGTGTGTGCGTGCGTGCGTGCGTGTGTGTGTGTGTGTGTGTGTGTGTGTGTGTGTGTGTGTGTGTGTGTGTGTGTGTGTGTGTGTGTGTGTGTGTGTGTGTGTGTGTGTGTGTGTGTGTGTAGTGAAGGGGGGCGGGGGGGTGCTGATCGACACTGACGTTTGCGCGCAGCGCCAATGTATGCTGCACGTCACAGACACATGAAGTCCTTCGTCTCGAATCTCAGCGCGCCTTTAGAAGGGTCACTGGGACGCAAATAGGATTATTATTATTATTATTATTATTATTATTATTATTATTATTATTATTATTATTATTATTATTATTATTATTATTATTATACAGTTAGCACATCTAGTGGTTTGTCGCCGGATGAAAATCTCATGTGCTCAGGCATTAAGCGCTTGAAACCATCCTTATCATGTAGCCCAGATGGCATACCCTCCGCCATACTAAAGGCTTATGGTAGTATGTTTGCCCCAGTACTCACTACAATATTTAATAAGTGTCTGAAAACTTCCACATTTCCCAGCAGTTGGAAAACTGTGCGTGTTTTTCCAGTATTTAAGTCGGGCACCAAAACTGACGTTTCTAATTATCGCCCGATTTCTCTACTGTGTGCCACATCAAAGATATTTGAGCTGGCTCTTCACAACATATTGTATTCAAGCGTGAAAAATTCATTGATTCCTAATTAACACGGGTTTCTCGCTGGCCGCTCAACTACCACAAATTTTGCCAGTTTCATGACGCAGATTTCCGCACCTATTTCTCAGAGAGGACAGGTTGACGTAGTCTAGTGTGACCTGAGCAAGGCTTTTGACGTAGTCAGCCGCTCACTAATGCTGGTTAAACTTGCACACTTTGATGTTGACTCGTCTGTTGTGAATCTCCTGCATAGCTATTTGCTTAATAGATCATGCTATGTTGCCGTAAATGGCCAAACGTCTTCCTTATACAAAGTGACTAGTGGGGTCCCTCAAGGGTCGGTATTAGGCCCACTCTTATTTTTAATTTACGTTAATGATGTTTCTTTTGGAATTCGTTAATCTTCTGCCGATGACATTCAAGATATTTAAGGAAATTCATTCAGTTTAACGACTGTCGCTTGCTGCAGTCAGACCTGTGTTCTTTCTCCGAATGGTGTAACAACAATAACCTTTCCCTGAATACCTCAAAGACCAAATTCATGAGTAGGTATATCGCGCAAAACATCTATCGTGTCTTTTCCATGCACTGTCAATACCGTTTAGTTACGTAAGGTTTATGAGATCAGTGATCTTGGTGTCGTTTATGATAGCACGTTAAATTTTTCTGCTCACACTAAACGTGCTGCCATGCGGGGTTTTCGTCCTCTCGGCTGTGTTTGCAGAAAATCTCTCGAGAATTCTGTTCTCCTACAGCCTTTCACAAATTGTACACTGCAATTATGTCTTCCTCAACTTGAGTATGCATCTGTGATCTGGAATGGCATTGCTAAATCCAGCAGTAACGCCATTTAGCGAGTCCAGAAAAAATTCCTAAGCATTTACAACCATCGTTTTGCTGGAAATGACTCTGGATCTTGTTCTAACACTGCTGGATTATTATCATTACCATACTTTACTGCCGATGAAATCGCGCTGACCTGTTATTTCTTTACAAGCTAGTTCATGGTATGATATCCTGCTCTTTACTTCTCAGTTGTGTTCATTTTCGAATACCGCGTAAGTTGACCAGAGAGAATCAACCGTTTCATGTACCTGCCAGCTTCTTCCAACACTCTACCGTTCACAGAATACAAAGCCTCTATAATGCTAACTTCCTTGATCTCGGATGTTTTTCATTGTCCACAGTCATTGTTTTTATCCGAACTATGCACTCTCTTAACATAGTTTTGCACAATGTATAAATTCTTCCTTTTTCCGTGTTTCAGGAAGCCTTCCGCATAGTTGTGTAGTATATTCCACATTACTTTTCACTCCCATTCCATGATTCTCGTGTTGTCTTTTTTGTTCTTCCCCCCTTTGCGTTGATTTCTTTTTTGTCTATGCGTTTTCGCTCTTTTTATTTGCTGTCTCTTTCTGAAGACTGTCTGCATTGTATTGTTTATTTTTTTTTTGTTTTATTTCTGCGTGCGCCTGCACAAAGACCTTAGAGTTGTTCCTGGGCACGTTAAATAAATGATTGATTGATAAATGATTGATTGATTGATGGATTGATTAATTTGATTGATTGATTGTTATTATTAGTGATCGTGAGCCTCTCTACAGTCTAATCACCTTTTTTTTTCTTAGCAATCTGGAAAAACCTGCAACACTTTGATGATGACTGATCATCTTGACTGACTAATAATCTTGCCCAGCATCGACGGCCAGCCACTGTCAGTCTGTTATATTTGACCAATGTCACATACTCAAGGGAGTGCATAGAGCTCTCACCTGCGGGGTCAGCTCGAAGAAATTTCTTATCTGAAGAAGGAAGCGCCACCAGTTTTCTGCTACGTCGTCGTAAAGCTTTAAAAAGAACGATTTGGTGTCTGGCCCAGTAGTAAATAGTGGAACCACGTAGAAACACATGATGGTGAAGAACAGTGGAACGCATGTCCTGCAACGACAAAAGAATGTAATAAAGTCTCGGCTACTTTAATTAGGAAAGGATCATTTTTCCTACTGTATCGTTGTTAAAATATGCTATATATGCATCTGAACTCACAAACATTGCGATCCAGTCACACAACACTAATTTCATATCACATGTACGCATGAATAACGCGTACGTTCGCGCGCATACGCACACAAGAGGAAGTTATTCATAGTGTTTCTTTGAGACCCGTATCCCTCAGTAACAGCAGCAATGTTTTTGAGTTGCGTAGCGCACAGGTGACACTTTGACGCGGGTCGACAAGGCGCCGCAGCTCCAAGCTCGAGCCGCACTGCAAGTGCAGTGCTGCCATTACAATTCATCGGTCTAAGCAGTAGCGGCGGCAGTAACACAGGACGTGTTTTAGACCTTCCTGAAATTTAAAACTTAAAATATTTTGTGTACACTATGTCAAGTCTGACGCGCCAGATACATGCTTCAGCTTGCGTGCTTAAGCCTCACGGCATATAAAGGCTACAAGATCGGTCTGCTTTGCGCAGGGCTCCATATTGTTAGCTTGAGTCACACTATAAATATCATGCGAACGCGGGCCCCAGAGTGGCAGCATCTTTTATTAAGATTGGTATAGCAGTTATCTGTGCTAGTTATCGCTTCTGCTTATTAAATAAAGTTTATCTCTCTCTCTCTCCATGTGCTGCTCTGGCATCAGAATCAGCACGAACATTGCCTCGATACTTCAGTGAGCTGGTAACCACTGCAGTACAGCGTTGTGATGAAGTTCAGAAGCATTATTGCTCAGGAGCTTAGTGTTCAGGACTACTTGCGCTTGTGTGCGCGCGCGCGCAGACTTCTGAGATCGCAGTACTTCTCGTGTGTCGGAGATCACCCACGAATCGGTTCCGATCTATAATATGTAGGAAATTCTCCGTAGGAATGATAACTCGGTAGCTGTGACTTAAGTGCAGTGTGAGTGGCAGAGATGGTATAACATTAGTTTGTTGAGACTATAGCGACTATGTAAGCTTTCTCTATACCGTTTGCTGGACAGCAAGTGCAACGACTGTGCCGTCGATGAAACTACTGAACACATTTTGTGTTACTGCCCGACATATGCAAACGAGAGGCTTCACCTCCGCACTGTTCTACATCAACTGGACGGAAGCGCTTCCACAGTCGAGAAGGTATTGGGACCATGGGGCTGCCCATCCCAGTTCCCAAAGGCAACGAAAGCGCTGTTACGTTTTCTCAAGGACGCCGGTCTGATTCGTCGTTTATGATGTCAAACGTGGAACTGTTACGTCGGCTAAAACAGTGACTTTTAGATGTGAAGCATCTTATGGCGAAGCTTAATCCGGTGGTGGTGGTGGTGGTGTGCCGCGTGACCACCCTTACTGCGCATGCGCAAACCCTTTAAAGAAAATAAATAAAAATAAAAACCTCCTCTGCCCCTCTCTCTCCTCTAGGCATCCCTCCCCGCGGCAACCACAACCTCACTGCGCATGCGCCTCCCCTCCTCACTCCCCTCCTACGCTCTCTCCTCTAGGCATCCCTGCCCGCGGCGTCCACACTCCCACTGCGCATCCCCCCCCTCTCTCTCTCCTCTCCTACGCTCCCCCCCTCTCTCCTCTAGGCATCCCTGCCCGCGGCGTCTACACTCTCTCTCCTCTCCTACGCTCTCCCCTCTCTCGCCTCGCGACGCCGACGCAGGCAGCGTCTGCTAGCGAGTTGGTTGAAAAAACCGACTGCTCGCGCTGCACAACCGGTCACTGGCCACCCCGTATATTGGCCTCGAGGAGTTACGGAGTCGCCCTCTATCGGGCGCGCCTCGATTGCGTGCTAGGCAGGATACCGCCGCGCGCTCCCCATAAGATTTGCTGTCGGCGCTCCACAAAACACGTCGCCGAAGCGCTCCAGGACATTTCTGTGCGTACTTTCGAAACGAAATATGTTGTGTAGTGTTAAAATAATAATTTTCGACGAAAACAAAGCACAGCATAGTTTACAGTCGCTGTCTCTCAGCAGAAAACGAAGCGCCCGCTTCACGTGGTCACCGCGATGAGACCCCCCGAACCGGCTTCTGGCGTGAAATGCAGTCAGTCGCTGAGTACAAACTATGTGAAACATTTTGTTATAGTAGACGCCTGTATACCTAAATGGAGCATAACAGAAAGAAGCCTCAAGCCAGTGATCGCACGGGTTCGCGGCGACCGACGGAGCTTTTGCATGTATGAGCGTCTGCATGTATGTTCGTACTCAAGGTTTCGCTTTCGCTACGAGCGTGTTTTGGCGCCGTGCCGTGAACTTTAGGCAGCAAAATATGAGAATTTGTGAGTACACAAAAACTATTGTTGCGCGGTCGCTATTCTTTTTTTTTTTTTTTTTTTTTTTTTTTTTTTTTTTTTTTTTTTTTTTTTTACAACTACGACTTCGGCGCGCCTATGGCAACTTGTGATGTCCCGTCCCGACGATTCAACGTTTTTTTTTTTTTGTTTATCTTTTCAGTAAAAATTAATGTATACTTCAATGTCATTTGACATGTTGCCTCGCACTGCATATAGATCGGTCTTCTAAGCGAGCAATTGTCGCTCCTCCTGTTGTTTCAGTGTGTTCGTTTCGTTTGGTGGTCACACAAAGCGTGAGAAAATGCGATGCCCTTTTTAATATGTTGCTTAATTTTCGTTTCCATTGCATTCCACTGAACTTGCCGCTCTCTGCCATCAACAAATTCATATACCAAAGCTTCACCACTTCGAGATTGCTGATGGAATGAGAAGTGGTCTACGAGGCCATGTAGTAGCATACAACGCCAAGGAAACGAATGAAAATACAGTAACGTTCGCCGCACTTGTTCTGCAAACGTCGATATGAACAAGGACCTACCTGAACTTGAAATAGCGGTGAAAGAAAGGGAAGTTATTGCAGCAACCTGCAGCTGCAAAGCAAGGTAACAACAACACGTAAAGAGTGAAATGCAAAATTTTAATGCCCAGCATTATTTGGTAGTTGCCCAGCAATTAGGGAAGTATGTCGAGTGTAACGCCAACAGCGCGGCATCTTTTCCACATAAATAAATAAGGCTCCAAAAAATGCACGTGGTTGGATAGGCCCAACTTGAGTTTGAGAGTGGCACAAGTAAATTTGGTCTTTTTAGCACGTAGCGCTTGCGTCATGAGAATGCACGATTGACTGAAAGAATGTTATTGCCAACATAAATGCAGCACACATCAGCCGCAGCATTCGACTCGCTCGCTATGTACATCTACCAGCAAACGTCGCATATAGGTTATGAAGGCGAAAACGTTCGATGCCTCATCAAAAGGGAAGATTGACCGTCGGCATCCCGCCTCGTCGGCGCCGGCACGAGTAATGCAAAAAAAAAAAAATCACCATCACGTGATGACGTCACCATATGTCGTCATCATGACGTCACAGATTGCCCAAATTTGTGAAGACGTCATGACGTCTCCATGACGCCACATAACGTCATGTCACATCATGACTTGTTCACACGACATGGTCGCTTTGCACAGCCTCCGTGATCGGTGGGCCGATCACGGAGGCAGTGCAAATACCGTTAGGTGCACAAAGTCTTTTGGAGCGGGGCGGGGAAAATCAATATATTGACTGACAATAAGGAGAAGGTGGCTTTCGCCTTCCGGGCATCTTAGGGGAATGTACAAGGAACCTTGCGAGTGTTTAAATCCCACGTATCTAAACAGTCGCTGAAGTATCTGCAGCCCATATTTTAGACGATGAGCACGGGGCCGGCGATCAAGAGGTCGCACAGGAACGTTCTGAGATGGTATTGCGGGATGCAAAAGGCTGTGCCTTTTCCATACTGCGGTAGATAAGCACCATTAGCCGGCGGGAAGCGCGCGCGGACAATCGTCGCAGTGCGCACTTTCTGCCACTCAACATCACAGCCCCGACGCAGCAGCGAAAATCGTCGTCGCGGAAGTGCTTGTTGTACACATGACTGGTAGCCGATAGCTGCTTGCCGGTTCTTAGCACTACAACGCACTCTTCACGCCGTTTCTTGTCCCACGGGCACCGGTGCAGGCTTATACCGGACTTCGTTGCGTGTATACGTCCGGCACTACGGCACCAAGCCTAATAGCAGCATGTTCATCGCTTTCGGAGGTAGCCACTCCTGTTACAATGGGTTCAGTTGGGTTCAGAATGCGACAAAACCTCGGTATTCGTACCGACCGCAGCGCAGGGGGACCTTGAAACTCATTTACAAAGCACGCGGAAGCTCTCCGCAAGCAGCCGACGCGGCCGCCGAGACCGCGTGATCCTGCCAAGCACGTCACGCCGATGGTGGCGCCGGCGTTTCCAGTGGTGGGCCTCGAGGCCAATATGGCACTGGATCTTGACCTGCAAGGTGGTGCTGGTGGGAAATTTCTCCTGTGCGTTGTTGAACAATAAAAATTCGCAGCGTGCGCGTTAACTAAAAGCGGACTGGCGGGTCTCTGTGTCCAGTCGGAAGTCTTCTGTCTCTCATTGCCCATTAGCAGCGATTGGCATGTTCCAGTAGGAAACACCGCTCCATCACTGCGTGCTTTGCGCCTCCCCAGTTTTCTCTCCTGCGCAACGCTGCGATGAGCGCCAGCGTCAACGCCGCCGCCAGTGTAAGCGTTAGCGCGCGCTGCTTCACATCTACACATGGTTCCCTTGAGCGGGAGATGGTGCAATTTTCTCTCCTCCTCTATAACTTTCCTTCCCCTCTACCTTTCCCCCGTGCAGGGTAGCCTACCGGTTCAGCCCTAGTTAACCTCCCTGCCTTTCTTCAATTCTTATTCTCTCTCTCTCTCTAACCTGACTGCGAAATAAATTTTCTTCCCTCATTCCTCAAAAAATAATTCATTGACATCATACATACAGCTTTCGTTTCCTTTAAGATTCATCATCATCAGAAAAGGCTATGATATGCTTACCTAACCACCCTTCGAATCAGTCCAATGATGAAAACAAGCGGTCCATTCGATTTCTGTTTCACGAGAGTGAGGCAAAGGAAGAACCCGCTGAAACAATATTTCAGTACACACATTAGTAAGATCACAAACAGTGACACTCAACATACCACTCGTTGCGCTATAGTGTTAATGACTAAGTTACTCATTCTACCCATATAAAATCCATCTTGCACCTGGTAAACCAGACACAATATACTGGACCGAAACGTTTCACTAAGTCACGTGTAACGCAATTACATCATTTACTGACGTATTTACCAGAAATAGGAATTGTGCGTTTCAACTAAACGATAACGCACCGAAAGAAGGAGTGATGCACTTTGGGAGTGCCTATATTTGCCATATATAGTTCGATAGATTCGAATATATCGTACACCATATTTCTTTGTTTGTTTTTGTTTTGTTTTCTTGCTTCGGCAGGCCGTCACAGAATTATCGCAACCCTTTTGACTTCTAACCGGTGTTCATCCAAGCTTAATTAATCATGATTAATGATTCGGCATTTTCCATTTCTTACACTATACCAACATTCTTTCTGAAAGCGCCGGAGGCTCCATGCTTCAATTCTGTCTGTTCTAGCCACGCTCAAATACCTCATGCATATGCCTGAACACCTTTCATTTTCGATATATAATCAAGCGCCTCCTTCAAAACCAGAGTCACACGTTACTCCTGTTGAAAAAAAAAAGCGGAAAAAATGAGCTCACCTAAGGAAAAAGAATGTATCAACACTGCCGAATCCAGCCACAATCATCATGTTTGGCCAGTGGCTCACGCCAGACAGCAAGTTTTGTAAGCGTGCTGAAAAAAAGAAAAAAAAAAGAAAAAAAAAACGTATTTTAATTTTTTCGGCTCCAAAAGTCAACTGAGCCGCGCGAGAGGTACACCTGCCTGTAAGTACGTGCCACAGCGAAACTGACTACAATTTCAACTTTGAAGCGAAATAATATTAAAATACATTGTGCAAATGTAGTGGTGTATCAATGACTTTTTTTGGCTCATTTGAAACATACCAATACGCTCCTCACTCTTACGATCAGGCATCAACGTAGGATCAGGCATGAACATAGGATTGAATCCTCTTCAAGCATTATCTTGGTTTGAGTTCGTTGATGGCTTGTCATATCCGAAAAAAAAGAACATTTTCTTAAAAATTCCTTAGAAGGTCAACGTACAGGCGATAAATGATAATCCAGGAATCATTGTACTTGCCAACACATTAGGTTGCGCCAACTTAAAATCGGCACACAGTGGCGTTAAATGACATCTTTAAGAATACTTATGAACGTTTTCTTTTTTTGTTTGTATTTTAAGTGCGTCTCCGCTGGCAGAGATAAGGATTCATAAGGCGATGTGATTCGCATGCGTGTCAGCTGTCGTTACAGGCGTTAACCTGCAGTAACGATATTTTTTGCTTAGACCGAAGTAACCATGAAGGCTACTGAATGTCATACGCAGTGCTCGAGCAAAAATAGCAAATGGCAGTATCAACATGATTCTCTTTGACCAAGAATTGGCAACTTTAATAGAGGGAGTTACTTTGGAAAAAGGTCTAGGACTGGTTTTATAAAGGATAATATTTTTTTTTTCGTTTGTTGGCTCTTCGAAACACTGGATCAAGGCATCTGCTGCCTTCTCCTTGCCGCTTCCCTAAAAAAACATTCAAAAATCCTGGGCCCGTATTGTCCTTAATGGCGCTTCCCACATATTCACTTAGGCTCAAATGTGACCACGTATGCCTCAGAGTATTCAATAAGACATTGGTTTTTCTTGTATAGCTATGGCCTTGCGTTTTGTGAGTGCATGCAAGCGCGACAGCTTTTATTATACCGGTGTTTAGTTCTAGCGTCGTTTCCCGAACTCTGCCTTGGGATAGGCGCAGCTTCATGTGTTTCAATTTACGTAGCAGCAGCAGTAGCTGCAACAACAACGAAACATCAACACCTACACACGTCGCCGAGAAAGACAATTTTCTATAACTTGCTCACACCACGTATCCGACATGGTCTGGTAGGAGTGGCCCATGACGATGTAGGCGAGGCTGAAGAACCGCAGGCCGTGCAGGAACTGCAGCTGGTAGTGGTCGGCGTCGGCCTTGTCGGCAACCTTGAGCAGCGCTCGCGTGTTTGCCGCTGCC
Source organism: Rhipicephalus appendiculatus (assembly GCA_030522465.1). Classification (NCBI taxonomy): domain Eukaryota; kingdom Metazoa; phylum Arthropoda; class Arachnida; order Ixodida; family Ixodidae; genus Rhipicephalus; species Rhipicephalus appendiculatus. The sequence goes on from JALIZH010011947.1 coordinate 46,739, forward strand.
GAGAATGCGGTGGCAACAGCGATCAGCGCACCTGGAATTCGTAAATGCGGCGCTTGTATAGCGCGAGACAACCGGTAGCAGCCAAGTGCCCACATTCAATCGCCCCTGCCCTCTCACGAGTTTTGTTTGGTGAAGCTACCTCGACGTCGTTTGAAAACGGGAATTCGGAGATAAACGGAGCTTCTACAGTCTCAAACGATATTCATTCTAATTTCGGTATCGTCTTTTGTGAATGCGCAACCAGCTTCGCCAACAACCGAAGATGGTCTTCCGAGGGGCAGATTGCTCTCCTAATGCTTTCAGATTACTGCTGTCTTCGCAAGACCTACGAACAGTGATTTGTTTGGCAACACAAATGCCACTTCATGATCTAGCAACAAGTATATGAAAGCAGCTGGATGTGTTAAGGTGCGTGGTCGCGATACCTATTTCAAACTAAATTTTTCATCTTTAACGGTTTTATTCGGCTATGCCCAACAATGTGTCCTTCATTGTGCTCTAATTTGCAAACAGAATGACTTAGTAAACTGTTATTGACGTACACTCATGACACGGGAAGAGGGTGCAAACAGCGCGCACTAGAGCGTTGACAGACCTTGTCTATCAGGCTAACCCTATATATGCCATCATCACTGAGACCACTACTTAGTCAATCAATCGCGAATTTAGTCAGTAAAGCATGAATAACCTCTTTTCCCGAGCTAACGGTTTCGGAAACAGGGTGCACAGGCATAAATCAAAACCAAGGCAAATTGACCGAAAGTGGTCCACTTAAAAGCACCGGAAGTCTGTTCTCCAAATAATAATGTAAGTTAAAACCTTCTTAGCGCCCATGTAAACATTAATACACTACATGTACCAGTGGCGTAGCCAGAAATCTTTTTCGGGAGGGGGGGGGGGCTTTCAACCATACTTTATGTATGTTCATGCGTGCGTTTTTATGTGTGCGTGTATATATACACACGCAATATTTTTTTTTAAATTCGGGGGTGGGGGGTGGGGGGTGGGGGGGTTGAGCCACCAATCTCCCCACCCCTGGCCTCGTCAGTTACATGCACAGATCTATAGACCATACAGGGTTTGTCCGTAACGTATTGAGACTGGGTAAGGTTTAAAGTAAGGTTTAAAGTACTTATTGATCCGATCGGTACATAGCATTTAAATTCTTCGAAATAGTTTCCTTGGGTGCCGATACACTGATTACAACGTGATTCCGACACTGCAAAGATTCCCTGCAAGTCAGCTGCCGTGACCTCTCTCAGAGACTCTGTGACAGCCCATTGGATAGCAGGAACACCATCGAAACAGCGACCTTTCTGGCTTCTGTTGAGCTTTGGGCACAGGTAGTCTGCCGGCCTCGCATCAAGGCTGTTGCAGCCCTGATACAGTCCTGATGTGAGCCCGGCAGACTTCTGCCTTTTCCCAAAGCTTCAGAGAAACCAGAATGGTCGCCGCGTCGGCGGTGTTCCCGCCATCCAACGGGCTGTCAGAGTCTTTGAGAGAGGTCACGGCAGCTAACTTTCAGGGAGCCTTTGCAGAGAGCCTTTGCAGGAGCTTTCCAAGGAAACTATTTTGAAGAATTCAAATACTCTGTACCGTTTGAATCAATAAGTTAGTTTTCACCTTACCCAGTCTCATTACTTTTATAGACAAACCCTGTATGTACGCATATATAGAGACACTGCTGAAGCCGTAAAGCTGCTCCAGTGCGTCGCACCCTCAGATAGCTGCATCATGGCCACCTGTATCTTAAAGGCATCACCATATTTTAAACTTTCCTAGGCGAAATTTTTATCCTCACAACGGAAACCCCTCTAGCTGCTAAAAAAAGTGCCGCCGCGGCAGCCCATTTAATATTTGAGAGCACCTCTAATAACGTCGTAGTCCGTTGCTGGAATGTCGTATTTAGAATTCTAAATCGTCAAGTATGCCCAACCCACTGAATGTGATCAGTCAGTAGACAGAGGCGTTATTATTCTAATTGGAGGGCCGTATATTTGCAAGCAACTGCGCAGAAGCAAAAGGAAAAGAATGCTAAAGCATAAAGCGATTCGCATGTCGCTACGTCCGAACGTATGCTAAGTTAGCAATAAGGTTTACATCATCAATGAAGGATAGAAACTTTATCTCCAAATTCATCTACCATTTTTAATAATTTCTACACTGAAATCAATGCAGGATACTTTTCCGTGTTATGTTTTCGTTAGCCACATTCCAACGACGCAGAAGTTCCCGGGAAGATTGAGGCTTGAAGTGATGAGAAATTGCTTAACAACGAATGCCGCTGGAGCCAACATTTCAATGAAAGGACTTGTCTTTGTCAGGGCAGCAACTGCCTCCATTAACGGCGTAGTGAAAAATCGCTGAACAAAAAATATCGCTGATGCAAGCCGTTTCGACAAGATGAATTGTCTTAGTCATATCAGCTGTGCGCGCATCACTTGTTCTCTCTTTCCTTCTTGCTTTCTCTCTTCTTTTCCTCCCCTTTCCCCCCTCCCCCCCCGTGTAGAGTAGCAAACCTTGGTATAACCTGGTTAACCTCCCTGCCTTTCCTTTGCCTCTCTCTATCTCTCTCTCTTAGCAGCGTAGACGAAGGCAGTTTCGGCCTTCATGAAGGAAACTCCTTTGGTCGAAACGTTGACTCCAGTGACACTCCCTGTTCAGCAATTTATCATCACGCTTGCCGTATTGTTCGCCAGCTTCCGTTGTTATTTTGGCAATGTACTATATCTAGACGTTACTCCTGCTAAAAAGATACTGTTGAAAGTTTATCGGTGGTTAAGTCGCCTATAAAGCAGGTACCCTGCTGTAGCTAATATTAAACGTAATTAGTGAGATTTTTGTCAGCGAAACAAGTAAAATGGCAGTTTTCGAATAGGCTTTCTGAAAGGTCCGTATTCTGCTGATTTCAATATGTCGTATGTATGTACCTGCGGTTGGGATCAGCGCAAGAGACAATGACGAAGACAGTGAGACCTCAAACAACATTCTTCTCGTAGTTGTACATTCCGCTGATCCTAACGTAAACGGTAACGAACTTGAATATAAAGCGCCGTAAAAATCAAATTTAGCAAGCATACAAAACTAATTTCGGAACTCACTGTGCTTCCCAGCAAGCTTCCGCGTGGACTGCATGAAGAGGTCGATTGTTGTGCTTCCAACAACGATGATGACTAGAAATCCTAAAAGTATCCTGCATCCCAAAGAAAAGATAAAATTTAGACTTTTTCGTTAGCTACAGTCAATATGTGTATACTCCTCCGCGCTAGTAGAAATCGGGGTGTAAACGAAGAAATTGCAGAATGGAGTGCAGCTTCATCGTGATCAGCATAAATGCGCGC
>JALIZH010011948.1:0-80691 GCA_030522465.1 Rhipicephalus appendiculatus
TCTTTTGTCACGTTTTTACGGTGGAAGCAGGCTGCACACTCGAGTATCGATGGAAATGTTATTAAGACGTAGACTAAAGCGCATCTCAAAACGATATCAAACACTTTCAGCAGTTCAGACACAATGTGCGAGCAGAAAGTAATCGCCTCGATAAGTGATTGCATCACTCATTTTATGAGCCATGCAATCACTTACAGAACTAACGCGCATAGCGGCCTCAACTCGTTAAGTGACTGTTTTAACTGGACATCCTGCGACAGCCCCGCGGACGCAGGCTACTGTTGGAAATGGCTGGCAGCCTGCTCCCGCAGCCTACTTCCGCGGAGCTGCTGCAGACGCCCAGCTGAAGGTGTGTAATTAGTATATACGAAAGCAGTGCACTCACCGTTAACAGGCGCATGTCCGTGTCCGCAACACCAAGAATATTCCTCACTAGGGTCACTTCGAGTACGGAGCCTGGCGTGACCGCCACCGCAGATCCGCATGTTCGCTCGAACTCAAAACTACAAGTCGCGCCGGTCGCGCGACCAGCGTCACCAGCGCAACCAACGCGGCTCTCTCTGACGCATTCCTAAAGACGGAGAGAGGAGGCAGCAGGCGTAGGCAGGCATGGAGGAGTAGGCGAGTAGGCGCCTCGCGCCCTCGCCCCCCTCGCGACCGCGCCGGCGGCGACGTTGCAGCGCCGGAGCGAGAGACAGGCCCGTCTTAACGGCGCCGAACGGCAAACGCGCGATATGTATGGCGTATTCGCCTCGAGATCTTGGAGTGGCGCCCTCTCGCGTGTGACGTCAGGGAGAGGACTCGGATGCAGCTCTTCGCGCGCGCGTTCGCTACGTGAAGGCTGCTCGACGCTGCCGGCCGGTCTATAGACGTCAGACTCTGCCCAGGCGGCGCTGCGAAAAACGCCGCTACCAGCGCTCTCATCGCCGCCCTGGCCATAACTGGGTAGTGCAGAGAGAGCCGTCCGCAAGCGAATGTGCGTAGGCCACTATAAAATCCCCCCTCTTTCACTCGTGTTGAGGGCTGTTTCCTGAAAATCAAGGACCTGGAAAGCTTCTTCTGTCAATCCACCCTCGCTTCAGAAAAGTAGGAAGCTCATCAAAGTGAACTGCGGCTACAATGCAAAAGATGTTTCAGTTATTTCGGCGTGCTGCACTCGCAAGCGCAAGCGAGCATCGCATGACATCGAGTTCGAGGCACTCCGACGTGCGTTCTGTAACCCTTAATTGCGTTAAATTTGGGCATATACATAATGTCAAAGCGATGAACAACGTACACGAGCAATGTTTCTTACGATCAGTGGTACAAAGCTCGCTTTATCAGGCACAAATGGTCCCGGCGATTTTCGCCTTTGCAGTTGCATTCTCCATCCATCTCTCGCTTCCTGTGCGTTGAACTGTTTTATTACGCATCCTCGAATGTACTAATGACGGTTGTCTTCCGTTTGTATATACCGCAAATGGTGATACGTGCGTGTCCACTTTTTCGGTGTACAACGAAAGGCAAAACCGTGGCCTCCGAGATAGCTCCGGCAATCGCGAAGACCACGGGCAAGAAAAACCTGACGGTGGTCACGACGTACGTTTTGTGATTTACTTGTGTGACGCACGTGTTAGCATTTGCTAGTTAAAGCCGGAACTTTGAACCTTCAATGCGTACGTGCGCGATGATGTGTGATGACGACCACTTAAGATTATGGGTGGTCGCGGAGTGCGCGATGTTTATCGCGCGCTTCACCAGTCTGCATTATATCTGCACGGCGCGCACCGCGGTCTGAGGCTCTGCTGAGCTTCACAGTCAAGGTTACCACGGTTCTACGTCAAGGCTACTCAAAAAACTAACATGAGACGCACATTATCACACTTTCTCATGCGACCGGCTGTGGAGAACGCGAGTAATTCGCTTACCTAACACGTTCGCAACGGCCCGTATCCAGAGCTCTCGCCGTTCTGCTTCGCGCAACAGCTATGGAAATCGGTAACTGAAGTCCTTTACGTCCGTGGCAATTCACAACGCAACAGTAGCGGCGACTGAAGCCTTTCTGGCCTTTCTTCGTAGCGCGCGGAGCTGTTGCGTCTGCTCTGTTTTCGCCGTCGTTCTGGCACGCACTTCATGGCGGTTCGGTTGCGCGTCCGACTAGCGGAGAGAAATTCGTAGCTCTTTTTCTGAGTGTTCAATGCGCCAACACACCAGATATTTAGGTTATTCGTTGTTTCCAACTCGCTAGTTGCGCCTGGTTGCACAGCAAACTGTGCAAGGGAGCCGGACTTTGCACTACCCAAAACTGCACCGACAGGTGGCGCTATGTGTCTGCAAAACTCCAGAGTCTGACGTCTATCGTGCTCTAGTTATTGAAACATTGGTGGGCGAGTTGATAAAGCACTTTGTACTGAATGTTCAAGCAAAATGCCCATCGAAATCGAGCGGAGTTGTCGTCAGGAGCACGTTCTGTGTCGATCGCTCCTGTTGTCGTCTGCTAGCCATACATGTGTACATCTGCTTCTATGGTGAATTTTTCTTTTCACGACTGTTCTATGGCCGTGGCGCACTCAAAATAACTTTCCTGCCCGTTTTCGATAACTGACTTCAGCGTTCGGTCTTCAGCTTCCATGTCTGCGTTAAAGCGCAATAAATGTATACCGCGTGCTGCGCGTGTTCGGTAGCGAAGCCTGCTCCTTCGATTCAATTCATATGTTCGGAGCATGACAAATGACGTGTGATGTCATTCAAATAAATTAAGTGGCGTTACCGGCCACAACGTTTGATTAAATACACATTTTTAGCGGCTGTTGTGTAAGCGCGTCGTAAGTACTTTAATTTGAAACACGAAATAAACAGGGTGAGTCTAAAGGGGATGCACGACGGGGATATGAAATATCGGTAGGTTGTCCGGAGTGACGTTTTTTTGTTTTTGTTCTATTTTATTGCAACATATTTTAATCCTTACGTTAATAAATCGACGTTTGTTCACTCGTTCACGGTGGTCAGAAAATATGCTGAACAGAATTAGTGTCATCATACTAACGTTGATAAATATAAAGCTTTCGCATCGACAGATGTATTTGCAATAAAATACTGTAAATCAGTCTCAACGGTCGACTCCTGATGTGGCTTGGTGCGATCACTGTACTAAAGAGACTCGAGTTCCTTATGCATTTGCCTAAGTTGACTCGAAGGCGAAAGCCATCTTTTTTTCTTGAGTCGATGTATTGTTCCTTCGCCACCCCCCCTCCGAATGCTTTCTGGACGTAACGTGGTTTTCCATTGAAGCTTTCTAAACATCACCTGGTTTTGCATCGCCTCCGAGATCGGCCCACCAATCACAAAGGCAATGCAAAGCGACGATGTCATGTGGTGACGTAATCATGTGACATGACGTTATTACGTCACAAATTATGTCGGTCTGGGATGTCATGATGACGTGATCATGTGATGAATTTTCGCATCACTCGTGTTGACGCTGGCGACGCGGGACGCCGACGGTCAATTTTCGCAATTTATGTAGAATCTAAGGCTCCCACCTTAAAATATTCAATCTTGTTACAGCACGGTAAAGAATCACAATAATCAGCCACAGGGGCCAAAAGAATGGTGGGAAAGAGCTCTCTTTCTCCTGTTCCTGGACACATTCGCCGATTTTCCCTAATGTTCACGAAGCTGTACTACCGGGGTCAAGTGAAACGCGAACACTGCAGCGGATCGCGTTGCCCAAGCATTAGAAATATAGTGCGCGTTATCCTGTCATTACCAGTGGCAGGCTCGCACAGTCGAGTAGGCAGCACTGCGCGATCGAAAACATGAATGCGGCTCAATCTCTAATCATAAGAGTCGAACTGTACCACGCGCACCTCTGCTGGCGTTTCATTCCGAGCGATCTTATTGCATCCAGCTCGCCCAATCTATGCTAGTGGTCCGCAATAACCCGCTAGTCGATGAACTTATCGATTTCATTTTGTCGGCTGTCGTGTCTGCACAAGTCCACATGACTAGAATTGGGAGTGGAGCTTGAATTTTCCTTCATTTGAAGTCTGTTTACACAACGCTGATTTTTGCGAATAAGCCGCAAAATTGATCGCGCTGCGATTTCAAAGCAGCGGAGACTCTCTTTAACTCACTTGGCGAGGGCGTTTGCGCTTTCACGTAAGCTATTTCAACGCCATCCAGCCCAGTGAGCGACGCTACGAACACGGGGGCATGAACGTGACAGCGATGGCTGTCGGTATACAGAAGATATGTTAAATGTTAACGTTTCTTAAACTCATGTAACGCTAGCAGTCATCTCAAGAAATATCATAAGAAGAAAATGCAGCTAGTAGTCGAGGAACGCCGTGCGACACGAGCGAACTATAACGAAAATGCTGCTGTTTTAGCCAGAGCGTAGCAGACGACAAAAGCCGAATCCCCGCCCTTGCGTCACCGGAGCGCCGTTCGCAGCGCCGCCATCGGTCGCACACGAGGTGAATACCGCGGCGCGTTCATCACGGAAGCCAATCGAAACGCGCTTCACGAGAGTTCTGTGACTCCTCTCGAATTGCCAACTCTCTTTCTCTGCGTCTACCTTCCAAAAGGGGTCAAGTGAATACCCGAAGGGGGTAACGGTTTTGTAACCCTCTTTCGACTCTATTTTTATTGCGATAGCAATTATATGGACACTCTCAGCTGGTTTTCGCCGTCGGCGTCGCCGTCATGTCCCGTATATGTATATGTATCTATATATTTATAAAAACCTCAAAGAAAAGTAACTCAGAAAAATGTTTCCGACGCGCGGCATCGAACCAGGGACCTCTCGGTCTACAGCGCGCGGCGCTACCCATTCAGCCACGAAGGCGAACGTCCTTCAACGCTCAAACGGCGAGCTATTTATACACAGCGAGTTTTCAGCGTGTTTTCAGCATTACCAGCGAGATGGCGCATAGGCCGCGCTCGGAGGGGCTTAGCTGGGCGCCCCGTTCGTCGCGACGCACGCTCTCATGCGCTCCTACTCTCCGGCTTGCACTTTGCGCGAAGGGGGGGGGGGGAGGGTAGATGCCCGTGCGCGCGCGCTTATCTTGCGGTGGCGGAGAAGGGGGCTTTCGGCGGAACGATAGCGTTGTAGTTACGGGGCGCGCGAAGGTCACATCACTCGCTGCAGTCCCCCGTTTGCGAAAAGAGCACGCTTTACAAACACAGCGAAGTAAAAACTGTGACACTTGTTAGTTCGCGCTCGTCTGTACCTGTGAATACGTTTCGTGCGTCGTTTTTGTTTTAGCAGCGCGTTAAGTGTCGAGCTGTGAATGTTTTTAGTTCGCTCTGGTCCTGTGCGTGTTGTTTTCATGCGTCATGTGTGCGTGAGCAGCGCGCTGCACTTTCGACCTGCTTGCCATTCGTCACTTGACATTCCAATTTATTGCTATCGCATTCATTGCTTCGCCTTGTGGCGAAACTGTGACTTTTTTCTTAGAGTGTAAGCTCATAAAACCGCCAGGCCTGCCCAGAAGGCGCAGCACAGCCACAGCGAAAGCTGGGAGAGCGGCCTTTAGCCTTTTTTAAACACTCTTGGGGCAACTACTACAAGCCCACTTGTATGGTACCCACTACGCTATAAATCATCATAATTTTTGTGTAGTGGGGACGCGTCCACTATGCCATTCTTCGTCATTCTTCAGGAAAGCGCGGTGCCCGCTACACTCTTGTAACGAATTATTTATTTATTTATTTAGTACATACTGCGGACGCGAAGTCCATGCAGGGTAGGCAGAACACAATAGGTTGAGAAAAGTAAAACAATCTAGTAAGTTGAACTATACAGTCGTGAGCATAATATAGAAAAAAAAAGGGAAAGAACCGCGAACACGTTTTAAGCACGCTACCTAAACAATGCAAATGTACAAAGTAAAATGGTACACTGTTTACATGGGTAAGTTGTTCCAGTCATTAATGGTGCGAGGAAAAAAAGAATATTTGAATATGTTAGTTCGGGCAAAATAGGGGGTTAGAGCATTTGGGCGATGTTGGCGAGTAGGCCTCGTCAATAGTGGACTTAAATACGCTGCCGGATCAAGTGCGAGTTTGTTAGTAAGTAGCTGTGAAAGAAAGTCAAGCCGTAATTTTGATCGACGCGATTCAAGAGTGGGAATGTCATTCAACTGCATCAGTTCACTTGGGGAGTCGAAAGTTGAAAACTTATTGTAGATAAACCGGATAGCCTGTCTTTGGATTCGTTCAAGTTTCTTTACGTTACATTGTGTGTAGGGGTCCCATGCCAATGCAGGCGTACTCCAGCTTCGGCCGAATTAAGTAAAAAATACGCGAGTTTTACAGAGGCCGGAGCATGTTTAAGTTTGTATTTGACAAAGCATAGTTTTCGGAAAGAGGGGTCCCATGCAATGCAGGCGTACTCCAGCTTCGGCCGAATTAAGTAATAATACGCGAGAAGTTTTACAGAGGCCGGAGCATGTTTAAGTTTGTATTTGACAAAGCATAGTTTTCGGAAAGCAGAGGAAGATATGTTTTGCACATGGAGGTTCCAGGACAGGTTATTGCGAATGGTGACACCTAAATATTTATAGTTAGTGACTTCTTTAAGAGGAGAGGAGCCCAGCATATAATTATAATATAGAGATGTTTTCTTTCGAGAAATAGGTAACAAAACACTTTTTTTAATATTCAAGGTCATCTCCCAATGAGTACACCATTGGAAAATTTGGCTGAGGCTTTCATTCAGCTCATCTTGGTCACTATGTCGGGTGATTTCTTTAAACAACACGCAGTCGTCTGCGAAAAGTCTTATTTGAACAGTCGGTTTAACAACATCAACAATGTCATTGACGTACAGGAGAAACAACAAAGGACCCAATACACTTCCCTGCGGTACCCCAGAAGTGACTGGCAGACAGGCCGAGTGATGCCCACCTATATCGACGAACTGCTCCCGATTTTTTAGGTATTCCGCTATCCAAGAAACCAGTATTTCAGGAATATCATATTTTCTTAGCTTAAATATTAGTTTGGAATGAGGTACCTTATCAAAAGCTTTGCTAAAATCCAGAAAAATTAAATTGATTTGATTATTATTGTCAATAGCAGAAGCAAGAGTATGAATGACAGTGACTAGTTGTGTGACTGTGGAATATCCCTTTCTGAAACCGTGTTGAGAGCTAGATAGAACTTTTTTGTCATCAAGAAACTCATTCAGGGCTTTTGCAATAACATGTTCAATTAATTTACAGCAAGAAGATGTTAGTGATATGGGTTATGTGCACTTTGTTGATGCTGTGGCTGACGACGATGAAGAATTATGCCTCTGGCTTTTGTAATGGGTTGGAGCATTGAACGACCGACTCGTTACGCAATTGGCATTGTGTGACGCCTGGTTCTTACTTTACTGCTCTAAAACGATTGACAACACACGTTAACGCGATTCCTTACCCGATATGAAGCCTGCCTAGGGTCAGTTTGCACCGCAGTTTCAAGCAGTGGCGTAGCTCAGTGGTAGCGTGCTGGGCTGCCACGCAGATGACCCGGGTGCGATTCCCGTTCTGTCACAGGTGTTTTTTTTCATTTATTTAGTTTTTTCTTATTTCGTGCGATATTGGTTACGGACACCGGCGGCGGCGGCGGCGGACAACTACGGCGCAGAAACGACCCTTGTGATCTCATAACAGCTTTCGCTGTAATACAGCAGGCATCAGAGCCTTCGTATTACTTTGTAACTTCAGGTTAAAATATAGCATTCACTAGCGTAATCAACCTGAGATTTTGTCGCCTGACTTTAAATTAAATTTGGACACAAAAATGAAACAATTTTCAACCAAACACCGCGGTTACAGCTAAAGATATAATGAAACAGATCAACCTGTCAATACAACATGGCCTCTGTACCAAAAGCATGTAAATGTCGCTGTTGAAATCTGCATCTGCAACAACAATTTACGCAAACGCAACACTTGCAGCTGTTAGTCATGAAGCTGCATGCAGTTGTATCCCCACCTTTAGTTATTAAGAGATGAAGACAGACGCCGATGAATGCGACACAACTTCAGCATCATCAAAAGTGATTAAGACGGGAGTTTTCAGAAGAAACACGTTTATCAGGTAATCAATCTTTATCTGCGTGCAGATAATTTTTCCAATTAAAAGAATAAAAATAACCTTTAGCTGTTCCAAGGCGTTGTTTTGGGGTTCTCCAGTCGGTGCTGATTATTCGAAAACTATTCGAAAAATATTCGGTATTTCGAATATTTTCGAATGTGTACTATTCGATTCGAGTACAGAATCGAATACAGCGCCATTCGATTCGTTATTCGAAATTTTCGAATATTTGCACACCCCTAGTATTTAATCTGTTTGCTCTCGAGGGCCTTCTGAGGGGAAAAAATCACGTATTAAAATAACTAGATGCCCGTATTGTCGGAATTTATTGCTGCATGCACGTTTAATAACGACAACGAAATTCGCTACATATTGACTATGATATGTGTGCTTTGTTTTAAACAGTATTTTGTGGCATTTCAAACCGTATTTCGATTCGCCCAGTGTGATTTCAAGGTGAGGAGGAGGAGGGGTACAGGGTTAAAATATATCATACCCATGTCTAGTATAGTATGTGGGAATCGAGCGCGCCCTCCCCTTTGGCGCCTCGTTCCCCAGCTAGCGCGAGTGCTGGCCCCGTGCTCCTCGAGCGCCGGGAACATGGCCACCGTGGTTTCGCCGCCAGGCCTTTTTGTCTGGTGCAAGCCACGCGTCGGTATTCCCTGCACGGAGACACGTTGTCCGAACATGCCCGGACAATGCCTACCCCTCGCAACACGCTAGCACACGTGACGGTGCTTCGCCGATCGTCATTGGCCGCCCGTGACTGCCTCCTCTCCCCTGAGCTTGCTCCCGCCCGGCGCTCGCTCGCCGCGGCAGATGCTCACAGGCCTACACGAGAGGTAGACGCACTGCCTTAGCAGGCGGCTTCTCGTACGTGCGCTCGGCTGCTGCCCTTTGTGTGATAGCCGTAGCGCCTGCCGGCAAGCGTTCACTCGGTCGGTTTTGCGGAGTTACCCTTACGGCCCGCAATCCCGTGATTGTCGCACTGTGCTGTATCTTGGGTTAATAAACCCGTGTTTGTTGACGACCTGCCTCGAGTGCCATCTCTGCGCCGTGTCGGAGAGTCGACGAACCCGGCCGTAGCGTCTTTGTGCGCGACGGCAGTGGAGAGCGTCGCGTCCCTTCCCGGTCGCTTCGTAGGGTAAGCTTGTGTAGCGAACCTATCTCCACATAACTGGCGCCCAACTTGGTTTCGGCATGGCTTCAGAGCAGACCCCTCGAGGCGCTCGTTCCTGCTCGATCCTTTGGCGACGGACTTTGTCTCCTTCGATGCGGACGAAGCCGAACGCACGAGGTAGGCCTGCCTTAGCGGCCCTCGGTTTTCGGCTACCGGGAGAGGTCCCGCCTTTGGGGCCTCCTTTGGTGATAACCACTCGAATGTGGACTATAGTCCTAGCCTTGCCAGTTTGGGGTTTTCACAGCTGTACGAGACACGCGGAGCACGTGCTTTCGGGCCCCTCCGTCGCGTCGTCTCCGCTCGCTGGCCTTTCTTTGTTAGGAGCGCAGCTGGAGTGACCAACCCGCCGCACCGGAGTGTCCCCACTCAGGCCACATGGTGCTGGCGTTCACACGCTCGCTGGCCCTTGTTTGTCACGAGCGTAGAGGGTTGACATTGTCGTCCGCGAGCCAGCTCGCATAGGCGACACCGTCGCCGCGTTTTCGGACGTTCGCTTGCCAGCGTGCTTGGGCAGCGCTTTCGACGGTTGTGGGCCACGGAGCTCCGCCGTCGATACGTTTGCTCGTCGCGTGAGGCATCGTTCATCCGTCGGTGCGGAAACCCCTACTCTCCTCTATGCCGTTTATTGGCCCCTTTTGGGTCTGGCGTGCATAGCGGAGAACAGGCGCGCGACCCTCCAACGGCGGCGCCTACCTCGGAGCATTTACCGCTGCACACAACTGCGGCTCAGCTCCAGGTTAAACATAGCCTTCCATCTCGCGGGCAGCACCGCTGTTTCGTGCAGTGCTGCGCGGTTGGTTGTGCGTTGGGAGTACCGTGCGCGTCATCAGCGCTTGGTGCATCTTCCTGGTCTTTCCGTGCCTGTGATTCTCGGTTGCGACTTCCTCGCGCGCACGGGTATCGGGAATGACATCCCAAGCGGTGGCTACAGGGTCGTCCCTTTCGGCGCCCTGCAACCATTCGCAACTCTCGTAGTGGCTACCGCTGCCTTTAAGTACGGGACACTCGAGATTTTGCTCGCCGGAAGCGTGACTGCTCTGTCAACGGAGTGCCATTGGCGGAACCTGACCCCATGGCGCTCGTGTGGCTTAAGCGCTTGTGCGAGCCCAAGGCCGCCTCGCGCGCTGGGCGTTGACTTTGCAGCAGAGCAACTTTGTTGCGCGCTACCGGAAAAGGAGCTAAAACGGCGTGGCTCACGCCTATGTCGCGTGCCCCCCGTTTCGGCGTTTGGCATTTGTGTCCGCCACTCCCGAGAGCAATCGCACCAAGTAGACACCGTGGCCTCTGGCCCCAATGGGTCGAAAGGCGCGAGCCCCGACGGTGAAGTGACTTTCGGGTCGATCGCCTCGGGTGAGCACGTCACTTCAGCCGGTATCGTCTTAAGCAGAGAAGAGCTATCAAAGGTGCAACAGTGCGATCCGTTTAGTGTGCTCCTATGGAGCGGGCGCGTATTGACAGTCTGGTATTGCTGTCGGCGCCGTGTGCCGTTTACGCAGGCTGGTATTGCTGCGGGCACGTTGGATTTGCATCTGTTTGTCGCCGGCGGAGTTCTCCTGCGCTACGTCCCACCTGAAAAACTCCCCACGAGTCTTCGAAGGTGGCGGTACCCCGCAGTCTCAGGAACGCCATCCCAGGCTATTTCCGTGACTCGCGGTTGGCCGATCACGCGAGTGGCCGTAAGACCTTTTAGAAGTTGTGCCGCTCTGCAACCTGGCCAGGCATGAAGCATGACGCTCTTCCGCGTGTGGCAATGTGTGAAGTCTCGTGCGGGCAAGCCCCCTCGGGCTCTTACAGTCTTCCTCAAACCCTTTTGCTGCCCTTAGCAGCGACTTGGGGAGGGGGGGAGGCGGCCACCGAACCGCAGGAAAACCGTGAAAAGGCTGGCCCCAAGCCACGCCACCGGTACAACCTGCGGAAACGCACTTAAGCGACCTTTCTCCTACTAGCAGGTAGCTGGACTTTATTCCATGCCACGTTTGTGAAAGGAGAATAAGTGCCACGGTGCGCAGACACACGTCTGAAAGTGGTAGAAGGCCCTCTTGGTCGAAAATACCCACTGCTGTGTTTGTTGTGCAAGCCTTACCTTGGCAAACGCCCCTTTGTTGGGCAGCACCGTCAGACAGGCACCTTCTTGGCAAGCCGGCTATGCCGGGGGCACTCCCTGTCCACCCCTTCGTCGCCCTGTCGTCTCCCTGCGCCTGGCTCTTCTGTGCCGCCAGCCTGTTCCTGACCAGTTGGCCTGCTGTCTCCTGGTTTGCCCTGCTGTGGCCTGGTTCCTGCCTTCTGCCCTCCTGACACCATCTGCCTGCCTACCCCACCTGGCGGCCTCGGCAGCCGCTTTCGGCGGCTGGTCCGCCCACTCAAGCTTTGGCCCAGGCCCGAGCGTGGTCGCTCCGGCTTCTGTTCCTGGTTGCCTGCCGTCCCAGGCGGCCGTCCCAGCCTGCCCTCGTCCTAGCGACTTTCGGCGGTTGGCTGCTGCACGCACGTTGCAGCCACGCCTCGTACGTTCCCGGCTGCCATCCTCAGACCGGTGAACTTCAAGCGAGCTGGCTGCCTCCCGTTGTGCTGTGCTGCCCTGTTCCTCTTGGGCTGCGGACCTTCTTCCTGGCAGTGGGCTCTCCCTGGTGTGGTGAAACTTTGGTGGAACTTTTGGTGGGACTGTTGTGCGACCAAGGCCTACAATGGACTCGCGTCAACGGGAATGACAACCTCGCCTGTCCGTGCTGTGCGGCAACGTTCTTCTGTCCTGGCCTTCGTGTAGACGACTTCCCCTTTTGGACATTGCCCCGTTGGCCAGGCCCCTCGCGGCTAAGCTGACCTTGCCACTTGGCCTCGGACAGCCTCTTTCACAGGCTGGCCTCGGTCTTTAGGAGGGGGGAATGTGGGAATCGAGCGCGCCCTCCCCTTTGGCGCCTCGTTCCCCAGCTAGCGCGAGTGCTGGCCCCGTGCTCCTCGAGCGCCGGGAACATGGCCACCGTGGTTTCGCCGCCAGGCCTTTTTTGTCTGGTGCAAGCCACGCGTCGGTCTTCCCTGCACGGAGACACGTTGTCCGAACATGCCCGGACAATGCCTACCCCTCGCATCACGCTAGCACACGTGACGGTGCTTCGCCGATCGTCATTGGCCGCCCGTGACTGCCTCCTCTCCCCCTGAGCTTGCTCCCGCCCGGCGCTCGCTCGCCGCGGCAGATGCTCACAGGCCTACACGAGAGGTAGACGCACTGCCTTAGCAGGCGGCTTCTCGTACGTGCGCTCGGCTGCTGCCCTTTGTGTGATAGCCGTAGCGCCTGCCGGCAAGCGTTCACTCGGTCGGTTTTGCGGAGTTACCCTTACGGCCCGCAATCCCGTGATTGTCGCACTGTGCTGTATCTTGGGTTAATAAACCCGTGTTTGTTGACGACCTGCCTCGAGTGCCATCTCTGCGCCGTGTCGGAGAGTCGACGAACCCGGCCGTAGCGTCTTTGTGCGCGACGGCAGTGGAGAGCGTCGCGTCCCTTCCCGGTCGCTTCGTAGGGTAAGCTTGTGTAGCGAACCTATCTCCACAAGTATAGCAAGGTTTTGGAAATGGCAGTGAGGGTGAGGAGGATGGCGGGGAGGAGGGGATTAAATTAATAAAGCATAGCATAGGCATGTACAGTAGAACCTCGCGGTTACGCTGCCGGGTGCTGCGTTTTCTTGGCTGTTACGTCTTTTTAGGCCGACCCCGGCATAGCTCCAGCAGGATCCAATGCATTGCTAACCCCGCTATTACACCACAAGAGTGGGACCCTCCCAGCAGTGTACGTTGCGAAGCGGCCTTCCGAGACGGCCCAGGCGGTGATGTTGACTTTTTCTGTGGTTTGGCTTGGTCCGTTTGGTGACTGGACGATCGGCTGCACCGCTAGAAGCGGTCAGGGTGAAATTACGATGAATTTTATTGCGATAGCAATAATATGGACAGTCTCTACGGGTTTTCTTCATTGCCGTCGCCGTCATGTCCCGTATAAAGTCCAAACTCATAAGATCCTCCAGCGCATCGTACGTTCTACCCGCGCGTAGTAACGTGCGAGCGGGGGCGACTAACGCGGCTGAAGCGGGGATCAAACGAGCTGGCCCATCTCACTCGCTCCGAGGCGCATGTGATAAGCTACCCCCCGCCTGTCAGACCAGCCGTCGAATGCTCAAGCAGAGAGGCAACACCCCGCGCCTCTTTAACGAGCATGAAAAGACAGGAGGGTGGGTGGTCCTTCGAGCAGCAACTGCGATCTTTGATTTTACGAGCGCGGTCATCGCTGGCGCGCGCGTTATCTGGCTATCTCGGCAGCCGTCAGCGGGCGGCTCGTATATCCTACTACGTGGTGCGTTCTCAACGCAAAGAGATGGTGCGAAAAATGTGCCTTGAGCGGCCGTATTCTCTTACACCAGCGTTTTGTAGAGTTGCTTGAGATCGGATCCAATAGAGTTAGCTGCCAGCCTCACCTCGTATAACATTACAATTTGATGCTACGGCATTCATTTCTTCAGCCTTTAAGTCCTGCCACCAGAAACTCGACCTACGAGGTCCATATTTTGCATCTAAACATCGCCCGTATTACGTGTTTGGGCGCTAATAATTGGTTTTCATGCATTCAAGGGCATTGTATATAGCGATTACGCTTTCGTGACGCCGTTGTCGCTCCTTCGATTTTGTCCGTTGATGATATGATATCGTGGCCGAGTGTGCCAATGCGCGCGTCAGTGATGACGAAATTTAGGAGGTGGAGCAGGTGCCGGAGCCAACAGCTTCATCGATCGTAACAACACTCATAGGCGTGCGCACGAGGGGGGGGCATAGGGAGCGGCCATCATCCCCCCCCCCTAGTCACCTATGAGGTGGGGGGGCGGGGTGCAAAATCTGCTCCATACATTGAATAAGGAGGGGGGGGGGGGGGGGGGGCAAGAGTCACCTAAGAGGGGGGGGGGGGCACAAAATCTGCCTCGTACATTGACTTAATAGGGAGGGGGGCGCTGCGGCGAACCTTCGCCCCCCCCCCCCTGTACGGGGACCCTGCGCACGCCTATGACAGCGCTGTGTTGATATGGTATTTGTTGCGGAGATTAACGCGCAGTCGCGACGCCGAAAGCGACATGGAATTGCAGGTACTTGAGGCTCCTTCGACTGATCGGGCGTGAGAAAATTTGCTGAAGCCAAATGTTTGAAATAAGATTGCGTGCTTCTCGGCACTACTGTAACTGCCTTTTTTTTCTTGGCTCTTATGTCCTTTTTTTGACGGTCCCGTGAAAAACGTATCAGCGGGATCTATGGCATAGTCTATCATAGCAAGGGTGTGGCGAAAGGACGAGGAGGAGGGGAGAGAGAAAAGCAGAGCACGACCATGCATAATATACTATAATACACTAAGAGGTGGGTAAGGGGAGTGAGGGTGATGGGGAGTGGTGTGAGGGTGACGAGGATGGAAAAGAGGATGGTGAGGTGGTAAAGCGTAGCATAGCCATGTATAGTGTAAGATAGCGAGGTTGAGGAGAAAAGAAAGAGGGAGGGTATAGCATATTGCCACGCGCGTTTCTTCTTTTCAGTCTTGTTGTACTCGGTTTTCGCCCACAAAGACTGTCCGCATGCTCAGCGCAAACCGCGGCTGATTGTTCTAGAAGCTTCACGATTATTGTAGATCGTTGTGTTAAGATTGAGCGCAAGACGCGAACACTCTAGCTTATTACAGAGCTTGCGCGACGACCAGTGATAAGGCGAGAATGTTCGACGCGTTATGTATAAAAGCCGGCGCGCTCCAACGATGATCAGATTATCGACGGCCGACGCTCTGTTCGCCGCTCTCAGTGCCAGCGTGTATTGCTGTAGTCTCACCTTCATTTTTCCGGCCACAAGTTCGGCCAAAATAAAGAGTTTCTTCTTTACCTCGCCGACTGTTGCCTTCGTCGACGTCACGACCACGTGACATCTGGTGGAGGTGCTGCTTCGTCCATGCTCCGGACGCCCCGCGAGGTACTGACCCAAGCCCAACCCGTGAGGAAGACGACAGAAAGGACAACCCGGAAAGTCGAAGCAGCCGTAGGCAGCAAGGTCTACAACCGGAGTACGGCCCACTACCCGTCAAGACTCGCACGACCAAGACCATGACCACGACTGCGGCAACGATGACAGCCCCTGCGCCACCTTCCGCGATCGTAATGCAGCCGCCAAGGGAGCCGCCAATCTTTCGGGGATCATCATGTGAAGACCCAGAAACGTGGCTCGAGTCGTACGAGAGGACTGCGGCCGTCAACAACTGGGACGTCAACGACAAGTTGCGCTTTCTGTACTTCACGTTGGAAGACAGCGCCAGGACCTGGTATGAGAACAGGGAGTCTACCTTGACAACCTGGGACGTCTTCCGGACCAGCTTCCTGGCAGCGTTCGCAAGCGTCGTACGCAAAGAAAGGGCCGCCGCTTTACTAGAAACACGGGTCCAGCTCCCGAACGAAAACGTGACAATCTTCACCGAGGAGATGACCCGACTTTTCCGACACACCGACCCTGACATGACCGAGGAGAAGAAGGTCCGTTTCCTCATGCGAGGGGTCAAGCAGGAGCTCTTCGCGGGACTGATGAGGAACCCACCCAAGACCGTTCATGAATTCCTGACCGAGGCAACCACAATCGAGCAGACACTGGAGATGCGCACCCGGCAATTCAATCGCCGCTCGACGCCAGGCTACGCCGACATTCAATTCCTCTGCTCAGACGACCCGCGCGAAACCATAAGGGCCCTAGTGCGCGAGGAGCTTCGCCGCATGCTCCCGTCATCCCAGCCTCAAGTTTCCTCCATCGCAGACGTTGTTCGAGAGGAAATCCAGCAGTCGTTGGGTGCCCCTGAACCGCAACAGCCTCAACCGCAAGCCATGAGCTACGCTGCTGCAGCCCGACGCTACGCTCCCGCTCCACGCCCACGGCAAGACACCGCGCCGCCGCAGTACCGCCGCCAGACACCGCCCCCGCCACCACCGGCGCCATACCGCCCACCTGCCAGCCAGCGCTACCCTCCGAGGAAGACCGACGTTTGGCGCGCCCCTGACCACCGCCCGCTATGCTACCACTGCGGTGAAGCCGGGCACACGTACCGCCGCTGCCACTACCGGGAGATGGGACTGCGTGGTTTCGCCGTAAACGCGCCGCGTCCGCAGCCGGGCGAACGACCTCGTGACATCGCCGACTACCTCACAGGAGCGCAGTGGACACCCCGACGACCTTCCCGCTCGCCGTCGCCAGGCCGCTACACCTCACCGCATCTCAGGCAATACACCAGTCCGGCTCGGGGCCGATCTCCGAGCCCTTACCCGGAAAACTAAGGGCAGCAACCGATGGAGGTGCGGTTGCTGTACGTCGAACTACCGAAGATCCTCCGCCGACGCCGACGACGACGCCGCGACGAAACCTTCTGAACACGACGCGAAGCAGACAGAGCCCTGCCGACGAAACCTCGCGGACCGAGCTAGACCTGACGACGCAGCATGGTGGAAGCAGCGCAACAAATCGACGCAGCCGTGATCCGACACCGCGAGCTAGCCGCAACGCAAGGCAACGGACTAGCGACCTCGACGCTCTCATCGACGGTCACAACGTCACCTCTCTCGTCGACACTGGT
The DNA here is from genome assembly GCA_030522465.1 of Rhipicephalus appendiculatus. Classification (NCBI taxonomy): domain Eukaryota; kingdom Metazoa; phylum Arthropoda; class Arachnida; order Ixodida; family Ixodidae; genus Rhipicephalus; species Rhipicephalus appendiculatus. Next base: position 16,869 of record JALIZH010011948.1, read on the forward strand.
GCCGACTATTCCGTCGTCAGTGGGCCATTCGCCGCCAAGCTGAGGAAAGTAAAGACCGCTTGGAGTGGACCCGAAATCCGGACAGCTGGAGGTCACCTGATAACGCCAGTTGAAGTCTGCACGGCGAGAGTCACCATCAATAACCGGACTTATCCTGCGAGCTTTGTTATCCTACAACACTGCTCAAGGGATGTGATACTTGGAATGGACTTCCTAAGTGACCACGGTGCCGTCATCGACCTGAGGTCTGAGTCGATAACACTAACCTCAGAAAAAGCGCTCCCGCCCCACGCGACGCCAATGAACCATGCATTGAATGTGATAGAAGAGCAGGTGACCGTTCCGCCGCTCTCCAGCGTCATTATTTCCGTCGGCACCGAAAAACCCGCGAACCTTGAAGGCGTCATCGAGGGCGATCAGCACCTACTCCTGAACCGTCAAATTTGCGTGGCAAGAGGTATAGCCGAGCTGCGTGACGGTAAAGCAAAGGTAGTGCTGACAAACTTCAGCCACGAATATAGGCACCTCAACATTGGTACGACGGTCGCCTACATTGACGAATGCGTCGCCGCCAGCAATGCTTTCGCCCTCTACGATGCTGCCGAACCTGCTTCGACAAATCGAGGTCCCGAACCAGATTTCGACGTTAACCCGAGCCTTCCGAAGCTCAAGAACGATCAGCTCAAAGCCCTGCTACTGCAATTCAAGGACTGCTTCTCGGCGTCGTCAAGAATTCGACAGACCCCAGTCGCTAAACATCGCATCATAACAGAAGAAAGTGCCCGACCAGTTCGACAGAGCCCGTACCGAGTTTTGACGCGCGAACGCGAGGCCGTGAAGAAACAAGTCGACGAAATGCTTCGCGACGACATCATTCAGCCGTCAAAGAGTCCGTGGGCGTCACCCGTGGTTTTAGTGAAGAAGGACGGAACTCTACGCTTCTCCGTCGATTATCGCCGCCTGAACAAAACCACGAAGAAGGACGTGTATCCTCTCCCACGCATACACGACGCCCTGGACCGACTCCACAACGCGAAGTATTTTTCGTCGATGGACCTGAAGACCGGCTATTGGCAAATCGAGGTCGACGAGAGAGACCGAGAGAAGACTGCCTTTATAACACCGGACGGCCTCTTCGAGTTCAAGGTCATGCCCTTTGGCCTTTGCTCGGCACCTGCAACTTTCCAACGTGTCATGGATACAGTACTGGCTGGCTTAAAGTGGCAGACGTGCCTCGTGTACTTGGACGACGTCGTTGTGTTTGCCTCAAACTTCGACGAACACCTCCGGCGCCTTGAAGCTGTACTTCAAGCAATCAAGACCTCCGGACTAACTCTGAAGCCAGAAAAGTGCCGCTTCGCATACGAGGAGCTCTTGTTCTTGGGCCACGTCATCAGCAAGTCAGGAGTTCGCCCCCACCCGCGGAAAACAGCTGCCATCGCCGCCTTCCCGCCACCCACTGACAAAAAGGCCGTGCGCCGATTTCTCGGCTTGTGCGCATATTACAGACGCTTCGTCAAGGAATCTTCAAGGATCGCCGAGCCGCTAACTCACCTCACGAAAGCCGACGTGGAATTCAAGTGGGAAACTGCGCAAGTCGAATCATTTGAAGAACTTAAACGACGCCTACAGACGCCTCCGATACTTGCGCATTTCGACGAATACGCCGAAACAGAAGTACATACCGACGCGAGCAGTGTTGGACTCGGCGCCTTGCTTGTGCAGATGTCTGATGGACTGGAAAGGGGTCATCAGTTATGCTAGCCGGTCGCTATCCAAGGCGGAAGCCAACTATTCTACAACAGAAAAGGAGTGCCTTGCCATCATCTGGGCAACATCCAAGTTTCGCCCCTACCTCTACGGCAGGCCTTTCAAAGTTGTAAGCGACCACCACGCCTTGTGTTGGCTAGCTAACTTGAAAGACCCTTCAGGTCGCCTCGCACGGTGGAGCCTAAGACTTCAAGAATTCGACATTACCGTCGTGTACAAGTCCGGAAGGAAACACTCCGACGCCGACTGCCTGTCTCGTGCCCCCCGTCGACCCACCGCCGCTGGACGACCAGGATGATGACGGCTTCCTGGGAACCATAAGTGCCGACGACTTCGCCGAGCGACAGCGCGCCGATCCGGAACTCAAGGGCCTTATGGAATACCTCGAGGGCAAAGCCACCGTGGCTCCAAAGGTATTCAGACGAGGACTGGAGTCGTTTTTCATGCGCAAAGGCGTTCTCCTAAAGAAAAACTTCTCGCCACTTCGGGCCGACTCCCTCCTCGTAGTACCTTCGGCATTACGTCCAGAAGTTCTGCATGCTTTGCATGACAACCCGACGGCTGGACACCTTGGATTTTCCCGTACGCTGGCAAGGATACAAGAAAAGTACTACTGGCCTCGCCTGACTGCCGACGTCACCCACTACGTGAGGACTTGCCGAGATTGTCAGCGACGGAAGACACCACCGACTAGGCCAGCCGGACTTCTGCAGCCCATCGAGCCACCTCGCCGGCCGTTCCAGCAAATCGGCATGGACTTACTGGGGCCGTTCCCGACGTCGAATTCCGGAAACAAATGGATCGTTGTAGCTACTGACTACCTCACCCTCTACGCCGAGACAAGGGCCCTGCCCAAGGGCAGCGCCGCCGAGGTAGCAAAGTTTTTTGTCGAGAACATCGTACTGCGTCATGGCGCCCCAGAGGTCCTCATTACCGACAGAGGTACGGCCTTTACTGCGGACTTAACTCAGGCGATCTTGAGATACAGCCACACAAGCCACCGCCGGACCACCGCCTACCACCCACAGACCAACGGTCTCACCGAGCGTCTAAACAAGACCATCGCGGACATGCTGGCCATGTACGTCGACGTCGAGCACAGGACGTGGGATGCAATCCTCCCGTACGTGACCTTCGCCTACAACACGGCCGTGCAGGAGACGACACAGATGACGCCGTACAAGTTGGTCTACGGAAGGAACCCGGCAACGACGCTCGACGCCATGCTGCCCAACGTCGCTGACGAAGAAAACCTCGACGTCACCGGCTACCTTCAGCGCGCTGAAGTAGCTCGACAACTCGCCCGGCTGCGCATCAAGAATCAGCAGACGACTGACAGCCGCCGCTACAATCTTCGACGACGCTTCGTGGAATACCAGCCCGGCGACCGCGTCTGGGTGTGGACGCCGATACGCCGACGTGGACTCAGGTGAAAAACTTCTTCGGCGTTACTTCGGGCCATACAAGGTGCTTCGACGTCTCGGTACTCTGGACTACGAGGTCGTCCCGGACGGCATTACGAACTCTCAACATCGCCGTGCGCGACCTGAAGTCGTCCATGTCGTGCGCCTCAAGCCGTATTACGCGCGTTAGCGAAGCCTGACGACTGGACTTATTGCTTTATTAGATGTGAAGCATCTTATGGCGAAGCTTAATCCGGTGGTGGTGGTGGTGGTGGTGGTGGTGTGCCGCGTGCCCACCCTTACTGCGCATGCGCAAACAGTTAAAGAAAAAATAAAAATAAAAAAACCTCCTCTCCCCCCGCTCTCTCCTCTAGGCATCCCTCCCCACGGCAACCACACCCTCACTGCGCATGCGCCTCCCTTCCTCTCTCCCCTCTTACACTCCCCCCCTCTCTCCATCCCCTGCCCGCGACGTCTAACTCCCCCCTGCGCATGCGCGTCCCCCCCCTCTCTCTCCTCTCCTACGCTCCCCCCCCTCTCTCCTCTACGCATCCCTGCCCACGGCGTTCACACTCCCCACTGCGCATGCGTGTTACCCCCTCTCTCTCCTCTCCTCCGCTTCCCCCCTCTCTCGCCTCGCGACGCCGACGCAGGCAGCGTCTGCTAGCGAGTTTCTTGGTTGAAAAAACCGACTGCTCGCGCTGCACAACCGTTCACTGGCCATCCCGTATATATGGCAATGGATCTTGACCTCAAGGTGGTGCCGGTGGAAGATTTCTCCTGTGCGTTGTTGAACAATAAAAATTAGCAGCGTGCGCGTTAACTAAAAGCGGAGTGCGGGTCTCTGTGTCCAGTCGGAGTCTTCTGTCTCTCATTGCCCATTAGCAGCGATTGGCATGTTCCAGTAGGAAACATTGCTCCATCACTGCCTGCTTTACGCCTCCCCAGTTTTCTCTCCTGCGCAACGCTGCGATGAGCGCCAGCGTCAACGCCGCCGCCAGTGTAAGCTTTAGCGCCCGCTGCTTCACATCTACACATGGTTCCCTTTAGCGGGAGATGGCGTAATTTTATTGTAATTTCTTTCTTTATTCTTGTGATTTCTGGTTGCATGTATTTTTCCCCCGTGTTTGTTTTAAGCATCGGGACGATGCTTTTTCAGAGGGGGCATTGCCACGCGCGTTTCTTATTTTCATTCTTGTTGTACTCGGTTTTCGCCCACAAAGACTGTCCGCATGCTCAGCGCAAACCGCGGCTGATTGTTCTAGAAGCTTCAAGATTATTGTAGATCGTTGTGTTAAGATTGAGCGCAAGACGCGAACACTCTAGCTTATTCCAGAGCTTGCGCGACGACCAGTGATAAGGCGAGAATGTTCGACGCGTGATGTATAAAAGCCGGCGCGCTCCAACGATGATCAGATTATCGACGGCCGACGCTCTGTTCGCCGCTCTCAGTGCCAGCGTGTATTGCTGTAGTCTCACCTTCATTTTTTCCGGCCACAAGTTCGGCCAAAATAAAGAGTTTCTTCTTTACCTCGCCGACTGTTGCCTTCGTCGACGTCACGACCACGTGACAATATTAAGTGGTGGAGGGAGGTGAGTACGAGGTTGGAGACATGCAGGTGGTCGAGCCGAGAGGAGGTTCCTTCGCTATGCCCACCTTCGCCTAATTTTGCACCCCGGCATTTCATCGCTGAGGATTCCCGGCAGCTCCACTGTACATTGGGCTTTACGGCGTTAATTCAGTTAAAGACGCGCGCAATTTCTGTTACATTATTTAACCCAAAAAGTAGGTCAGTGCAGTGGGTGTTACCGAGTAATAATTGTCGATTAATTGTGAAACCGCCAATGCCGTAAATAATCACAGGATTAGTGACACGAATTTGGAATATTATCGGTTTGTCGCTCTAAATAAAAATACCAGTGTCGAGAGCCCTAAAAAGAGTATTCTGGTGCCTGGGAATGCATCGAATACATTGTTAATCCCGCTACCCTAATAAAACACTTTCGTTTTCGACATCGACGAGGTGGCTTGTCAGTGACGTTTTATCGCAGTGTGGCGTCACGGGAAACACCAACTCGCGACGTACTAGCGGCAAATCTGTCATTAGCTCGTGATTCGCCTAAACAACGATGAGTGAATTGTCGCCCAGTGGCCCCGACAGCGAGTTTTGCGATCTAAGCTCCATGCAGGATGGAGAGTTCTTAAACTAAGCGGAACTGTGTTGACTCATTGGGATAATGTCTATTGCGGTAGCGGCTGGCTTGCAGATGCTCAGGGAGGAATACTTTAAAATCAAAGTAAAATATTTTACACGTGTTGTCTGACTCCTGTGTGTGGAAAGCGCTGACACTACGTACCAAAGAAACAAAAAATGTCCGTTAAACGATGTCTCAAAATGGCGTCAGTACTCATCTAAGTAATTCAACATATATAAATCGTTGCGCAAAAGCCTGAAAAAATGGAGCATTCATTCCCGGGATTTCGGGACATCTGTACGTGGCGCCATCTCTGGGCGGCAGCAACGGCGTCCTGCCATAACTGAGGGGGGAAATAGGTGAAACATATATCATAACACTAGTTATCAAAAACCACTCCGGTTATATACAGTAGAGACCTACTAAAGCATTTTTGGTAAAACTGCAGTGTCACACTACAAAGCGTGTGGCTTCTCTTCTCCAGGACAATAAACACCGTCCATTGAGAACACATGGGGCCTCATTGTAAAATATTCGACCTTCTGGGAAGCCACGCGGTTTGTAGTGCGACAATGTAATCTTAACAGCATGTTCAATTAAGTGTCTGCTGTGTGGAACCGGGAGTCCTGTTTGATAACCAGCTTTTTTTGTCAGATATGACTTCTTTCGCCTATTTCCCATTCAGTTTCGGCAGGCCACCGCTGTCACCGACGAGAGATAGCGCTACGTGCACACATCTCCAAATCCTGGTCATGGCAGAAAGGTATCGAAAGCACGCATGCGCGTCTTACCGGCATGGTCCATGGCGGAGGCACCTCGACGGGCCGTAGCTTAGGCAGGCAGATCGACTTCGCTCGGGACTTGCGCCGCGCTTGGGCTGCTCCGGAGAAAGACAGCATGCGCGACAGACGCCGGCGCATCGCCGACGGGCGACGCCTGGGTGCGAAGTTGTCGGCCGACAGCTGGGAGCCTTCATCAAAACTCATATCCTGCAAAGTTTGTCGAGGTCAGCGTCAAGTAAAAGGTACGGGTGAAAACGCCAGCGTATAAGAATGGAAGCTTGCCCAACCACGTTCAACATCACACTAAAGCGCAAGAAAAATGCACAATGAGACATTATTGCGGATAAAATAATGGCAGCTTCGCGCTCATGGTGCAAAGCCTGAAGGAAGAGCGGAGCTGTGCGGCCCTTCTTGTTTCCATTGATAATTATCTTTCCTTCTTCTCTTCCTCGCTCTTTCTCTCTGTTTCTTGTATCTCTTTTTTGTACCTGTTTCTATTTCTTCCTTTCTCACTCTTCTATATTTCTTTATTTTTTTTCCCTTTCTCTTCCTATATATTGCTTCCTCTTTCTTTCTACATATCTCTTTCTTTCTCGGTGCAAGTTTCTGACTTTTTATCTGTTTTAGTCTTTATTTTCTTTATTTGTCTCCATTCTCTCGGCCTCTCTCTTTCTCTCACTGTCAAGGTTTTTCTTATCTCTTCCTCTCTCTTTTTTGAAGTTTGAAGTGTATTAGCATGAAATAAATACAAATCGATTGCAAGCACTGTATGGCCCCCTTAGCCAAAGGCTAGAATTGCGGCCATTTAAAACATTTAATTCACAGTTGCTCTCATCAAATACTTTTAAAAACAAAAAATGAGTAATAGCAGAAAAAAAAAGAACACACAAGAAATAATATATTAGAGACATGAAGTTTATAAGAGAGAAAAACGAGACTTGTCGTTTAAACTTAAATATGGCAGTAAAAAAGAGAAACACAACAATAAAACAGGTATGTCAGTATGTATCTACAGGCTGCGTACTTGACTTTGGTGTCTATACATGCCCATATTATATTTTCTGTAGATAATATTTTTTTAGCCAGTGTGATACGTTTTTGCTTTGTCTTCCCTCAAGTGGTATGTAGTTCCATATTTTTATGCCAATAAATTCCATTTAGCACGATTGAAAGTTGGGCGAGTTGGTGCGGATCCATTGCTTTTAAATTGCGAGGAAAGACAGTCACGAAGAAAGGTGATGCAGGCCTTTGTTTGAAAAGACCGCAGGGTTTTACAAGCACCAAACGAAAACACAGAGGGGAATTACTGAGGCCTTTCACATCGGTCAAGAATGTACGAGGTGCATAAGCCATCCCTCTATCAGTCTGCATGAAAAGAAGATAGAGTTCCTGCAACGACACGTGCACCATATGATATGATGCTTTAGGTAACTGTTATCAGTCGTCATGGCGGGGGGATTACTGGCATTGCGTTATATAAATGTGCGTTCTGAATAAAATATCTCAGTTGTTTCTAAGCGCGTCGTCCTGTATTTATTGCCTTTCTTTCGTGACTGTCTCTCCGCGCAATTTAAAAGGAATGAATAAATTCCACTAGTCTGTAGCCATATAAATTTCTTTCCAGTGGTATGTTAAAGTTTCCAATCGTTTTGTTTCTTGTGAGACGATTTGGCACACGCAACAGTAATATGTTATAGGGATAGTTATCTTTAATTATACTGTTAATGCACTTTGCCATACTTATTTCGTGTAAGAAATCGAATGGTAGGGTTTGTAGTTTAGAAAAAATTGGTCTGCTAGCTTCATTTCGCCGCGAGCAATTAATAATTCGGACGGCGTTTTCGTATGCTTGTTTTAGAGGCGAAGCAGCGTAGTCAAGTCTTGTCGGTTTGCATCGTCGTCTGCTACTGCTGTCGTGACGGTCGATTTGCTTGAGCGCAAGAGAGCGCGCCACCGCCTCAGCGCTCACCGCGTGGCGAGAGAGCGCGAACGGCACGCGTTGACTATAGGCCTCCCAAGCTCGGCCAGGGGGGCGCTGCGGCGCGAGCGGAATGTTGGCGAAAAAGTAGAATGAACCTAATCTATAAAGGCAAGGGAGAAAAGGATAACATTCGCTCGTACAGACCGCTAACCATTACATCGGTGCTATACAGCTTGGCGATGCAGGCAGTAAAAATAAAAATAGAAACGTGGGCTGAAAATAACGATATTTTGGGAGAACTTCAGAATGGATTTCGAGTCGACAGGTGGTTAGACGATAACCTGTTTTTCCTCACTCAGTGTATAGAAATATCTAAAATAGAAAACAGGCCCTTGTACATGGCTTTACTAGATATCACCGGGGCGTACGACAACGTTAATCAGGAATTTTTGTGGCATATGTTGAAAGGAATGGGCATAGGGGACGACTGTGTGCACCAGTGGCGTAGCCAAGGGGGGGGGGGGGTTGGGGGGTTTAACCCCCCCGAAATTTTTCAGTTTCGCTTGCGTATATATGCACGCACACATACAAACGCACGCACAAACATACATAAAGTATGGTTGAACCCCCCCCCCCCGAAAAAAAATTTCTGGCTACGCTACTGGTGTGCACCTTTTGAGGGAGATATACCGAGACAATACATTGTGCATAGAATGCATGTGTGCACACGAACGGCAAACCACTCGCTGCTCTCTTCTTCTCTGAGGTCCATGGGATATTTCATGTGTGTAAGGAATCACTGCGACCTTGAGATTCTTCAGCGTAGTCTTCTATGCGGTGACAGCAGCTTCAGTGCTGTCGTTCTTTCTTTTCCTGCGGATTGTTTCAAATTCTGATATGAGCAATCAGTAAGTATAGTCGGATACATTTACGCCAGTGACCTGAGCCTGAAAGCTAGCACCTATTAAGTGGTTGCTGGATCGGCTTAGTATACACTGGAGAAACCAGGCACACATATAGCGCTTTTAACAAGTTTACTTGTGTGTGAGAAAAAATGTGGCAGTGTCTTGCGGGCACGCGAACGATGCGATTCAGCGCGTCTTAAGTACAAAAGAAAAACGGCTCACACTTTGTACTATTCTACAAATGAGAGATGTTATGCAATATGAGTACAAAGCAACCTTGGACGAATGACACTGTTAATAAGTGCTACGATTTTACCTGTCAACTCTTTGTAGCCTATCTGCGCGTACAAAGGAATGTAAGACTTACAAGTACAAAGATTGTAGTATATTGCATAGTTGTACCATGCACTTTCCTTGGATTACAAAACAAAAGGAGTGTAGTGAATTGCTTGCGCACTCACATGAAAGCGGCTGGACTTCCGTCGAGAAGTCAACGCCTTTTTGGCCGGAAGCGATACGACAGTGGAAGCCAGTTGGGCAAGCAGATCGTCGGTACTCATAGCACGCGTCGCCCTGCAGAAAGTAAGAAACAGGGACGCATGCGCAGTCATTCGTTTCTCCTCGACAACTATTATGGTTTAAGTCGATGTATTACACTCAGTCTCTTTATGACGGAGGTCAAGCTGCGAAAAAAAAAGTCACAGTTTCACCGCAAGGGTGAAGCAATGAATGCGATAGCAAAAAATTGTAATGTTATACGAAGTGAGGCTGGCAGCTAACTCTTTTTGGATCCGATCTCACGCAACTCTAGAAAACGCTTGTTTAAGAGAATTCTCTTCGCGTTGAGAGCGCAGCACGTAGAAGGGTACGCCGGCCCGGCCGCCGAGAAGGGGAGATAAAGCGCGCGCCCGCGCCCGCGCTCGTAAAATCGAACGTCGCCCCCCCCCCCCCCCGCCCGCTGTCGGCCGCCGAGAAGGGGAGATAACGCGCGCGCCCCCGCTCGTAAAATCGAAGGTCGCTCGAGGAACCCCCCCCCTCGCGGCAAATGACGCCGACGCGGACGCCGACGGCGAAAACCAGCCGCGAGTGTCCATATAATTGCTATCGCAACAAAACAAAAAAATAAACAGAGGAGACGTCTTGCGTCTGTGAATGTCTCATCGCTCACTTTACACATATAGCTCACACAGCAACAACATCGAGTGGATGTTGTGACTAAAGTCCGATGATTCAGGTTTACATTCATTCTAAGAGACAGGGCGTGAACACACGGACACGAGAAAATGTGTGGAAGGCCTGTTCAAACAAGAAGGAAGTCAGGACACCACAAACGCCTGACTTCGTTCTTGTGCCCGTGTTTGGACACCCTGTTTCTTTTAGAATGAATATGTACCAACCAGCCCAGCTCTCTGTTATTCGAAACCAGGTTTATGTTTATCGGTTTAAATAAATGCGGCGAATGAAGAGCAGTGTTACAAAGCGTTTCCAAGATTTAGTGCCAACCGTCCACAATATAGTCTTTCGGGCTTCTTGGACACTGGTGGAGCTAACCGTCCCCCCTGACCCTCTCGCTGCGGAGAACGTGTTTGTCGCTTAGACCTGCACTGGCCTACACCTGTCCAGGCGCATCTACCTGCACGTGCAAAGACGCCTCGTTGTCCAAAAAGGGAGCGGTCCTCGCCTTTCAAATATGAGGAATGCGATGGTGGTGGAATTCGCACGCGAAGGGCGTGTTTCTGCTGACATTTTTTTCGGGGAACCTGTGTTTGCGACGAGTGGTGTGCAGGTGTGGAGTGACATCATAGTTCGCCAAAACTTTACAGTAATCAAGAAGGGACAGCACCCCCTCTGTTTCTCTTCTCTCGAAGCGGTTATGGAGAGAAGGTTAAGTGGACGCCCCCTTGGAGGCGGTAACCATGTGCGCCGGAGGGACGTTCCCTTCAAATGGTCACTCGTGCAGTGATTGGACATTTTAATGAAAGCGTTTCCCTAACAAGGGATATGAACTGTATATAACGAGCCATCGAGCTCCCGCTCGACACGAATCTGTCATCTTTCAACATGTAAATAAACTTCTGTTAAGTTTCTTCCTCACTCGTCGCTCACTGCCTCGTCTCTCTGCTCCGGAAATCCATGGGCCTGCGGTTCGACACCTTCGCTCAGCGCTACCACGCTACCCGCTGGTCGGCTCAAGCAGCAGGCAAGTCGCAACAGCAGTTAAGCAGTCATATTTATTATACAGAACTTATCGAATGTTGGTCGGTAAAACAGACCATATTATAATGCTTCCTTTTTCTACGTGTCCCCTTTGCTTCTCTTCGGTCTCTTCTTAATGCGTGTCTAGCTTTGCACAGTGAATGAAGAATAATGCTTCCATGTATGAACGGGTGATCACTTATTAATGAATTGTTGAGAAGATGTTGACAATTTACAGCGTAGCCGGTCACATGTAACATGTGTACTAACTTGGGCGAATCGCACCCAAACATGGTGGTTCAAATGATGTGGTGTTCTGCTGTACAGGCAAGACATGGTCGGTGTCTACACGTGCATGCCTGTGGTAGTCGTGTTTGCATAACGGCCTAATAGAAAGGTCTGCCCGTCCACCATGCTTAAATAATCCAAAATGAACAAAATGTGTCGACCAAGCACTACGGGTGCCCCGATAATCTACCTGATGTGCAGTATTTCAGCAACATACCCAATAATTTCATATTTCACACAAACTCCCAACAGTGGGACTCGCTTTACAGGTACTTAAAGAACAGATTATTCCATTCACTGCTACATTCTCATCAATGTTGTTTTCTACATCCGCCGTGCGCGATTAAACTACGGTTTGCTTGATCGCGTGCTTAAGCGGGAGAAATCTCAAACTCTAGTCATGCAACGCCCCCTCGCACTTACATGGTGAAGTGCACGTAAGGAGCACTCGTAACCAATCTTTCGTTCGTGCCGTATAACGTAGAGTGCACTCGAGTCCTTCCACGACACCTTCAATGCACTGAACATGGAGAAAGAAAACGGAATGCGGTGCCTGGTTCGAATTACGTCGGCTGTGGCCGCATTTCGATGGGGGGTCAAAATGGGGAAGGGCGCGTGTTGTATTTTGAGTCTGCTCTACATAATATTTGTGATATAAACTAGTCCGGAGCACCGGCTGCAGTGTGATCCATAAAATGTTTGAGCTTAGTTCGAGAAATCCAGAACTTAATTTATTAAGCGTAAGGAAAAGGAAACAGCAGAAGCCGTATCAAGGCTTCAAAAACCCACATCGTCGTATTGGTATACTCCGCCATAGGAGACCTGTTCTCTATGCGTCGCGTTCGAAATAGTTACACTCATTGCATTTCGAAGAGCGGGAGCTCGAACGGCAGAGACGATCGAGTTCAAGCATAACGCAACGCTCTTTGTAAAGCAGTGTTTGTTTCCCGCCCTCTAAAGTTCGCTTCTCGTGAGCTACGGCAGAAGCTGTGCTTAAGCGCTGCTTTGTTATAGTTTGTCCCTTGTCAATGTATCGGTGCTCAGATGCATTAAGCTCAACGGCTTGACAAAGAAATTAGTTGTAGGGAGGAGTGGCGCTTCCAACTAACACTTCAGCATACGATGCCGTTCCGTAGCGGCGAAAGAAAGAAATAATTAGGTTCTACTGCAAAGTGTTTAGGGTTTTATTTGTACATGCGTACATTCGAAGAATACACTGAGACACGTAGCGCAACTTTGCTTCAACATCAGGTAATTCGTGTTTACCACACGCGCAACAGTTAAAAGGTTCTTCATCTGATTTGTACAACACGAACAAAGAAAGCGGTAGGTAAATAAAGCTGTCAAGATCACTTGTGAGAAATATAAAGCGTCTGCGCTGCCCAAAAAAGGTGGAAGTCTCGGGGAAGTCCATGCGCTGTTTCACTCAGTCGAGGGTGCTTCGCTTCAAGCCAGCCAAAGTCGCGCGTACATGTCTTTCTCAACAAATGCACCGAACGCATACAGAATACGACACATAACTTTGGTTAGTCTTGCCATTCGCCCATTTGCTTCGTCGTCTCAAACCTTTCAAAAGGGCCCGGAGAGACGCATGTGCAACGCCCTGTGACTGAAGCCTAAATTCGCCCGCTTGGACACACTGTAATGACATATTGAGGAGCTCTATGAGGAGCGCGCGATGCCGCCGCTGTGAATGCGTCTTGATTTTTTTTAAATCACGATTCTCCGCATACCCTTCCCGAAATTCACGACGAAGCAAGTACGTTTGAGAAGAAAAAAAATGAACTCGTCTTCACGAAGCGAATCACGACGAGTGGGCGAAGCTCAGGGTATCGTATGGGTGAGTAAGCATACGTTGCCCCATATAATGTAAATTGAGTGACATAAAGTGACATAAAGTGCCATAATGTCTACGCTGAAGGCACCGAAAGAGTTTGTGCTTGTAGGTGTTTTATATTGTTTCGTCAAGATTACCATTGTGGTTCGTTTATTGCAAACCTTTTTTTTTTATACATACACAGATGTTTCGACTATAGCAACGGTTATATACCATGACAGCGGACAGTGAGAGTCGACGACAAAGCTAGGTCCTAAGGTCCATAATGTGTACGCTGAAGTCGCCAACTAGTATAAAGGGTTTGCGCTTCTAGGTGCTTATATTAGTCCATTGTTACGCCTTTTTTTTTGTCTCACATCCACGAATCTCCCCGTGACGGACACCGCAGACACGGACGGACAAGGCTCAGCCCTAAGGTGCTTCGCCCCTAAAAAAATCAGTCAGCTCCTCTTGGCGGACACTGATAAAACAGCGAAGCTGATGTCGGGAAGTGGGCTTGAAAGAGGTGGAATGACGTCGGATGAAGGAAGAGAGAGAAGTGGCGCGAGCAGTAGTGGTGAGTTGTGGGAGTAGTGAGTAGTGGATGTGGCGAGAGGATATGCGTAGTGGTATTTGCCCACTTTCTGTGGGTAAATCCCACTACGGTCTACGACGCTCCCCAGACATGAAAGCCTCGACCAAGAAGAGCTTCACTGTTGAAAGATGCAAAGCATCTAACTTGAGCTTCGCGCGCTTCCTCGGCTACGGCACACATCCAAATGTAAGGAAGGAATGACGTTTGCGTACGCTAGTTGATGCTGAAAAAGTGAGTGCCTTCATTGGCATAACAAGGAATGCGACATGCGACGTACAGAGCAGAGAAAGACCTCTTCAACGCCCACCATTAGCCCTGTGGTTTGCCACTCGCTCGCCTTCTGGCACCATCCTGGCTTACGGCGAGCGTTCGCTCCCCTCTGGCACCATGAGGAGAGGAAAAATATATTTCGTGCTAAAGCTCCTGGAAAAATGCACTATTTCGTAGAAGGCACTGAAATCGGGCTAGCTAGTACTGATCCATAGCTACTGTCGGAGCGAAAGACACGTAACACGAACGAAGAACATCGGGACTCGGACATTGTATCGGGACTCTGATATTGACTGCAGATTGATTGTCGAGGCCGCTTAGATTACGAGGAACAATTTGATTACTGTTAGCGCTCCTTCGATTACCTTGACAAGCAAGGAGCTTCACTTTTTGGATTGTGCGCATGGTGCAGTCACGTAGTGCCCGCCTTGGCAATTCTTTTGGTGATGATACCGGCGTGATGTGCAGTGGCGTAAATCATGGGGGGGGGTCAGGGGGGGTCCTGACCCCCCCTGTGTTCAGGCCGGGGGTGACACCCCTTGCAAGTGTCCCCCCCTCGAGATTTATCTTCCAAATGTGCTATTTCAATTTCTTGACAGTTGCAAGGACAACGCACTTTCCGTAAAACCAACTCCGAAATCTGAAGCACTTTCAATGGACAGAAACTGATTACTTCCAGCAGGTACACACGATTGGGAAATAGCGTTTGTGCGTTAGCACAAGAAGTGCTACCATTTTTATTGCATACTTTGACGTGAATGACGCAGTTGCAAAAATCCTAGTGCCTGCTTACAAGTTCCTTAAGAGGGCACATTTTTGGGCAAGTTGGTGATTCATTATGTGACACCAGCGCAAAACAAGGAACACAGGACAAGGAAGAACTACAGACGGGACATTTGTCCCGTACGCATGACCACCGCTAGTGAGGTGGGCTGTTAACACTGTTTAGGTTTTTTTTTGCAAAAAGTGCTTTGCAATCTTTTATGTTCACGTGTAGTTTTTTTTCTTTATATTCTGTCCCGTTTCGGAGATAAACTTCAGTTGAAAGTTCAGCGCCCGTCTGTAGTTCTTCCTTGTCCTTTGTTCCTTGTTTTGCGCTGGTGTCACATAATATAAGTTCCTATTTGAAACTAACTTTGCCATGCGATGTCGTGGCGTGCGCAGGGTTCCCCTTCAGGGGGGGGGGGGCGAAGGTTCGTCGCAACGCCCCCCCCCTCCCTTAGACAATGTATGGGGCAGACTTTGCGCTCCCCCCCTCCCCATTAAATCAATGTATGAAGAAGACTTCGCGCCCCCCCTTCTCAGGTAACTAGGGAGGGGGGCGGCCGCCCCCCCCCCTGCCTCCTCGAGCGCACGCCTATGCTTATATACCGTTGGATACTCAGTGCTATTTTTCTGACCAGGCGCTGATACGTTTTATTATTATTATTATTATTGTTATTAATACTATTATTATTATTATTATTACTATCATTATTATTTGATGGGAATGCATAATTTTAATTTTATATGATTAAAAATATGTGTGTCCCCCCCCTTGTGGTCTTCATGGATTTACGCCACTGGTGATGTGTATTAAGTTTTTCATAACTTAGCCTCTTGCTTGCGCATACGCCCTAGACACGTGTTAGCACGAATGGACGCTGCCCTGTGATAGTACGTCTTTTTAGTTCGATTTTTTCTTTTTATGTTGTCTAGTTTTTCTTCCTGTCCCTTCTGGTGAATACACCTATATTCATTTATTTATTTATTCAAAATACCTTAAAAGGCACAACAGGGCAATGCTTAAGGGGAGCATCAAAAGATTATATATACATGCACAACTTAAATACAAACAACAAAATAAGGAAAAATTGTCGAAAATTATACAATGCATAACAGTGACAATGATAAAGAATATACCCTAAAACAGGAAATAAACGCAGGCGACGAAACACGCGAGATTGTGACGATATATTTGGTGTTACCACCTATTAAAATCTTAGTTGAAAGTAGCGCTTTTCCTGTGTTCATGGTTCGTGTTACGTGTCTTTCGCTCTTATAGTAGCTATGGCACTATTTCAGTAACAAGAACATCGAAGAAGAGGCTTCCCGCTGTGCGTTTCCTTGACAACGCCATACAGCTCCATTGTTTCACGAGAGCGGGGATGCCCGCATGTTGGTGCATCTTGAATGGCGATAGTCAGTGCTCGGAAGACGAGGGCACAACAAAGGCACACATGCGCCTGTGTATCAAGTCTGTCTTTCTTGCATGCTCGCCATTACCAGCTCAAACCACAGCCGTGATTCAAAGTGAGAATGAGGTCTAGTCAGGGGCTCAGTGAGGGCATAGGGGTGCCTACCTGGGCGCAGCTTGCGAGAAGTCGAACCAACCGTCACCCCTGCGCTGTGCGTCCAGTGCGTCCGCCTCTAGGTCACCCACGACACGTTCGACGAGGCGCACAGCGAGCAGCAACGCCGGATGCGAGGCTGGCAGTATGCTGCCGGCGATCAAAGAGGCGGCGACAAAGCCCATACCCAGCAGCCGGAGGCCAAGCACACCAAAGAGGGCGCACGAGATGCGGGCCACGATGTTGCTGTCGCTGGCTAAGCACCCCGACCAGGTACTGGGCGCATGCAAGGCTCAGCACGGTGCCCTGCAGGTGCGAGTGCGTTAATATACGGTCTGTAATACATAAAGGCGACAGCCTGCTGCGCACTGGGTAACACTTTAAGTTACAGTCCGGGGAACAGACTTATTTAAAGGCATAACGAGCCTGAGTGTTTTATACAAGCATTAAATTGCCTTCTCAGTCTATCGAAACTTCTCAGTCTATCGCACTTTTCCACACCCCCGAATTCTGCACCTCACGTGGTGTTGTAGTGATTCCTGGATCCGTTCCACCTTTCGACGAAGCGATGATGCCATGCCACGACATCATGAGTAACGTAGGTCACATGGTTTTTGTGCCACTTCATTCGCCTGCCTGTGTTTCGCTCAAGGGGCCGCTGAACGAGACGCCGCTTAAGGCTATCGCCTTAAAGAAGGCCAGCTGAGACGAATACTGAGTAATTGAGCCACCGCCTGAACAATGCTCTGCTTTCCTGACGCTCTTTTAATGCTACTGCAAAAAATGAGGAAAAAAAAACAAAGCGTAGTGTTAACAGCCACCACGCTTTATAACATTGTTCTTTAATCATAGCACATTCTCCAATGCGGGTATGGTGGCTAGAAGGTGGTAGTATCACGGGTGAGAGCGGGGCTACTGTCGGTGGCGCTGCATGTGCCACAAGTGCCTGCGGTAGCTGGGCTTGCCTGTTTACCGAAAGGTCACGAGACGTCGCTCTCACCTTGCTAAAAATAATTAGTTAAAGAAGGTGTCCATTATGATCATCAGCAGCAGCTGTTCATCTGTTCGCGCTACACCGCGCGAATTATGGAAAAGAAAGCTACCCATAGTGCGTGTTCCATTTTTAATACGCTGTAACTAAATAATACTGTACCGCAGTTACGTAACCGGTATTCACCTGGCGTGTCAACTTGCGGTCATTCAGCGACAACTGTCTCGTTATCGTTGCGGCGGTGGTTTCTATTGAGTTGGATGTGGAATACTCTGTTCACAAAGGTAAGCGAGTGTGTTAGCAATTACACTCTGCACAGCTCTCAGTTGAAGTGCATTTTGTGTTCACTTTCGCACGCCAAAGCAGAATCCTGTGGGTGAGATACACACTGCACGCGTGCATAATTCTGTCCTTATTCTCAGTGATGGCGTGCATAATTTCAAACACGCGTCATTCAGAATTTTAGCTTAGTGACAGACGTCATTGGGTTATTTTTCAGAGATGTGCAACTATGATGCACTTTAACGTTTCTGATTATTGTAGCCCAGTCTGGGAAATAAACGCTCGGTGAAACTTTGATGCCCATTTCCCTTCGTGCCTTCACCCGCCGTGGCAGCTTAGCTGTTGGGTGTTGCGTTACCAAGCTCGAGGACGCGGGTTCAACTCCCGACCACAGCTGCCGCATTTCGATAAGGGAAAATGCAAAGAACACCCTTCTGCTTATGTTTGGGTGCACGTAAAAGTAGCACTAATACAACAATTTTGCACCTTGTTTTTTTTTTTGCAATAGGTAGCTAATGACCCACTTATCACGGCTGGAAACCTCGTTTGCGCGAGTGCGCGACGGTTATTTATTTAGAGACATTTTTAGAGCGCCCCCAGTCGCAGTTTCGGTTTCAAAGAGCACCGTTCCGGCGGCCATGGTAAACACAGCTGGCCACGTGACCAGGCAAAACTGTGACATGGGCGCCGCGCGCGAGAGCGTGCGCAAGCGGGCGCCGCACTGACAGCCAGCACACGCAAAGCCGCAGGCACGGAGGAGGAAATCGCAGGTAGCGGAAGCGCAAGGCGCGTGCCAGCAACCAAGCCAACACAAACTAGTGACGTAGGTTTGTTTACATTGCCGCCGCGCTGATGTCAGCGTCGCGAGGGGATCCGCATCTCGCTCAGTCGCGTGGCATGCACTTTAATATTGATTTTAAATATGTTCTAGGCTACATTTGCCCTTTATATTTCGTAAATGTTTTGTATGTCTCCACATAAATCTATCTCGATCATTATCTCGCCTTCGAAATTTTGTGTCAGTGTTCCTTTAAAGAACCGCGGTTGGTCGAAATTAATCCATAGTCCCACACTACGGCATGCCTAAACATACAGTGGTTTTCAGACGCAAAACTCCAGCAATTACACATTATCGTACTTTAACGCGTGAGTTGTGTGGTGGTATCACGTATGCTTAATTGCTGAAAAAAATTAACTGTGATGTTTCTTTATATTGCTTGTTGTATTGATAAGTGTCATGCAAAAATAATAACGCGTGCGCTTTTAAAGTACGTTGGAGCCTAAAAATCCATTGTTGGTGTACATTGTACAGTTTTATTGAACACTATTAAGGTATTCAATAAAACAAGAGTGTTTTGTGAAGCAGGAGACATTGTATTTATGAAAGAAAGATAGTGTGCAAAGGTATACAAACAACACGAGACACACGAAAGTATGCGGCGCGTTGTGCGCACGCCAAGCAATAAAAAACGGCACAGACGTTACCGTACAAATAAAATAAATCAATAAACGTCACTCGTGCATTGCTCGCATCAATCCTAGGTACAAGTAATCGCACACGACTGGTGAAGTTCGGGTAGTGCTGGATAGTCTCACACTGCAAATAAGCGCGAAACGACGCGACATGCAATACTCGTAGCGCAGAGGGCGGCAAATATACGCCGCTCTCCGAAGCACGGAATCGACCATGTACACCCTTAAAAGTGTCCGTGAAATCGACAAACAAAGTCTACGTAATCTTTAAGGATGCCTGTCTGTTTATTGAAATATACAAGTAACCGCCCTAAATACGAAAAAAACATGTCCCGTTTTTTGAGGTACAGAAAGTGCCTCCGTGTTTAACGGGCCACTTGCAAAAGGTGTAAAAGGTGGCTTCCCTCTCTAATTAATGTTTTAATTAAGTTCTAATTAATGTGGTGGCTTCCCTTCAAGTTATTTTCTAACCAAAGGGCTCTGGTTACCAGGCTACCTTTTCAGACAAAGTTCTTTGGTGGAAAGCGTGGGCAGCGTGTATAGCTCTATGTATATATAGTAATTTCTCCGCGTGCCTTTAATAGTTTTTCATAAGTGCGGAGAAAACTTTAGAGGCCCGGGCTGTCGTTATCTCGCTATCCTGTCGTCGTCTCGTGTCGCTTGGCGTCACGCAGGCAAAACTATGTATACCATAGCCATGTATAGTATAGCAATGTGTAGCAAGGAGGTGAGAGAGGGAAGTGGGGTTGACGAGGAGTGATGTGAGGGAGAGGAGGAAATGTACTGTCCTCGTATGATGCGATCTCAAGTCGCTTGGCAACATGAATACAAAATTGTGTATAGCATAGCCATGTATAAAAAGCGTGCGGGAAAAGAATGTGAGGATAAGAGTGAGTTATGAGAGGATGATTATGAAGGCAAGAAAGAGCGGTGAGAGTAAAGCATAACACAGCCATGTATGTCGTCCCACAGCCATGTATAGTGTGGTATAGAAAGGGTGCGGGAAAGGGAAGTGAGGTTGAGAATGAGAAAAAAAAAGGAGAAGGGGAAGGTAGAGGGTGATGTAAAGCATAGCCACGTATGGAGTCACGCAGGAAATACCGTGTATAACATAGTTATGTGTAGTATGCTATAATAAGGGTACGGTAAAGGGGAGCGAAGGTGAGGAGTGATGCTAGGGTGAGGAGGATGGGAATGAGTAGGGGAGAGGGTAAAGCATAACACAGCCAGCGTTGTATAGCATAGTCGTATGTTGTATAGTATAGCAAAGGGTAGGAGGAGAAGCAAGGGCGAGGGGAGGGAAAGGACGAGGGGTAGAGCATAGCATAGCCGTGTGTAGTACAGTATAGCAAGGGAAGGAGAATGGAAGTGATGGCGAGGAGGAGGGAAAGGAGGAAGGGAGGGGTAAAGCACAGCATAGCCATGTGTGTCGTCACGCAGGCACAATACATGTCAAGCATAGTAAAGTAGAGAAAGGGTACGGGAAAGGGAAGTGAATGTGAGGAGAAAGGTAAAGAGAGGGAGGGTAAAGCATGGCATCGTTGAGTCGTACAGTATAGCGAGGGGGGGGAGAGAACAGAAAGCGATGGGGGAGTGATGTAAGGGTGAGGGGGAGGGAAGAATGAGGGGAGGGTAAAACAGCATAGCCATGCGTAGTACCTTATAGCGAGGGGGAAACATAAGTGAGGGGGGACAACTAGGGAAAGGAGTGGGTGGTAAACCATAGCATAGCCGTTTATTGAACAGTATAACAACTGGATGGGAAAGTGAAGTGAGGAGGATAAAAAAAAGAGGAGGGGAGGGTAAAGAATAGCGTATATTCGTGTGTAGTTGATTGAAGAACAGTGCGATTGAGTGAGGCCGACATAAGTGTCAAAGCGAAATATAGCTCTTAGACTCATTGAACCTTTGTTCATTGTGCAAAGTGCATTCATAAAGAGACTGCCTGTCAAAGACCACCTAGTGGTGGAAATACAGAGAAAACCTCCTATCTATAGAACTCGGGTAAATCGAATCATCATTTGCATAGCACTGTTTTCGAATACGACAATGCTTTAACGTCAATTAATATGAAGATCTACAGCCACATCGAACAAAATTAGCCGAAGCATTTGATACATCAAATACATCGGACAGCATGAAACGGCCCAAGAAGTCGGCTTTCCCTCACGAGAGGCTCTGTTCCTCACGGGGAGGGACTTTCCCGCCAGTGGCGTAGCCAAGGGGGGGGGGGTTGGGGAGGTTCAAACCCCCCCCCCCCCCGAAATTTTTCAGTTTTGCTTGCGTATATATGTACGCACACATACAAACGCACGCACGAACATACATTAAGTATGGTTGAACCCCCCCCCCCCCCGAAAAAATTTCTGGCTACGCTACTGTTTCCCGCGTGTCCTCGGGTGACCAACTGACGTATTTTTGCGAAATCGATATATGCGGCTTGACTACCCGTAAAGGCGATGAAATGAATTCTCGAAGAGAAATCTACTATGCCTGCTTTTAAGGGCGTCGGATAAAATGACACCAAGATTTTCTCGCGCATCATCGACGAGACTTCGAACATCTAGCTAAATGTATACGCTACAAAAATATAAAGGAGTACTGAGTGGTACCAACAAGCGAAACAGGCGATATTCGTAAGCATAGGCGTGCGCAGGGTTCACCTTAAGGGGAGGGGGGGCAAAGGTTCGTCGCAGTGCCCCCCCTCCCTATTATGCCAACGTATGGGGCTGGCTTTGCGCCCCCCCCCCCCCCTCCTGGGGCACGCCTATATTTGTAAGTGCACCCGTTCGTTTCTCCAACCAGAAACGCACCCGACCTAACCTCACCAACCAACCTTCGCAACTCCATGTTTCGTTTGTAAAAGTTCGCCGTTCTCTCTTTTCGAGCGATCCTTTCTCATGAAACTTGTATCTCCCGCTACGACTGATTAATACAGAGAAAAAATATGGGCGTTGGAGGCGGGTAGCGACTGACATTTCGCGATAAATATGTACCGGTGTGCTTCTCGTTCTCTCCCATCGCTATTTACGTTCCTTCAGATAAATATGTTTTGTGTGCATGTGTTCTTTCCGTGTTTCAAAGCCGCTAGGCTAAGCTCACGTCTTGACGGAAGCGGAGCAACGTGGCAAGGGCATAAGGGGGACGACCGTCACAGCCGGTGAGATTCAGCGTGTCTTGAAGCATCGCACATGTCAGCCCGACAGGGTCAACAGGGTGGCGAAAGAGCAGGATAAAGGAGGGGGGGGGAAGAGTGAGAACAGAAAACACGAGGAGGAGGCTGCACTCCGCAACTCAGTTCAAATCACCCGCTGCACTTGAGCCAATCACTTTAAATCAAAGACTGCGTGCGGAACCACGTTTAGCAAAAAAAATAAAATAATAATAATAAGAAGAAAGATAAATAAGTTTGCTCCATGCTTGTATAATTATAATCTTTGTTGATATTATGTGTGTTTATTACTGCTGTCAGTCATCGACTGGGGATATATTGCAACGTGCATGATCCAATCACTTCAAACCAAAACCACACGGGCGGAACTACGTTAGTAACCAAAGCGCAGCGAGAATGCATGGAAGGAGTGAGGGCCTGTCGCGGTGAACTTCCGCGCCGCGGCGCTGCCATGCAGGACCCGTGGGCTTTCTTCGAGGTGGAAGCAGCGTCAAAAGCCAACATTGCGGTAATTTGGGCAATATTTAATACTACGTCATTGCAACATAATACTGCAGCGACTCACCGCATATAGAACGCGTTTGTGTGTTGTGAAGGGGGGGGTTTTGTATGCTTCCTTTTTTTTGTATATCTATCTATCTATCTATCTATCTATCTATCTATCTATCTATCTATCTATCTATCTATCTATCTATCTATCTCTCTCTCTCTCTCTCTCTCTATATATATATATATATATATATATATATATATATATATATATATATATATACATACACGTTTAATCGCATGTTGCATTTTTGTTCAAGCAGCTGTTCAACTTCTAGAGAAAGATTGGGGGGTACTTGTTACTTTAATGTTTCATATAGTGGTTTTGGGACGTTAAATCCCAACAAGTGTATTATTGTGAATATCCGGATATTGGTACAGCATTTTCTATAATACGTCTTTTGATGCACACACTTGGGAAATAACGTAAGTTTACTTGGCATTGTTTTTCATTCAAATGTCGGAATTTAACACAAGCGTTGCGCTCGGTGAACCTTGTTGTACGCTACCTCAGAAGTGAAAATAAGCCAAAAGTATTGCGGTCGTTTGGCCGTCTCTACTCTTTCTTTTGTTTCCTTTACGTCTCCCGATGTGCTCTGTTCATAAGTTCATAATAATATGGTGGAGGCTAACGAATTGTCGAATAAAGGGGTGTGCATATGGCTAGAAACCACTGCTGACATTGAGTAAAATACTCGTAGTGGTAATGAAGCGGTCACTGCGCGTAAGTATTTCAGCTGACTGCGCGTGTAATTTATCTTTTTTATTACTTTTAATTCCTAGATGCTTGATGCTACTGGCCGATAAGCCGTGCGAAAAAGTTTCTTTTCGTTCCTTCTTTGTGCCTGTTCACTTTGCGCGTTTTTACGAATGCACCAACGTTCTCGAACTCCATCACTGGAACTAGGTCACGCTGATGCCGCTTGACACACGAGTTTTTAGAAGCTTTTGTTGCCCCCGCGCTAACACAGCGCTTAAATATGGGTAAGCTCTATTCCCCACCGAATTATTAAAGCTAAGTAGACTTCTAGTGCCCTGTGCGGAAACTCAGCGCAAAAAACAACAGCGCGTAGCAGACTCCCCTCGCATTCCGCGTGCTCCCCGAGCGCGGAAAGCCTACGGGTTCGGTGCAGCAGCGGCGCGGCGCGGCAGTTCACCGCAAAAGGCCCACGCGGGAGCCGGCTGAGCCGGCGCTTTGGACACTCACTATGTTCAGCATGAAAAAGAAGAAACATGTCCGGACGGCTTAAGTTTGTCCCGCGCTTGTGTATTTGCGGTGTTTCTGCATATTATCAGTGGTCATATTCGTTGTTCGTCGTCGGCTGGAGATCTATCGCGTGCCGGATGGAACGCGCCGCCAGAAGTGTGCCTAGATTTTGTGTTTGTGTCTGTCCTCTGGTGCTTCGTCGTAGCGGTCGTAGCCTCAACGGACTCGTAGCTTTGTCTGCGCGCTCAGTGCTGGGTGATCGGCGTGCTTACCACGTTTCTTGGATGCACCTACTGATACAGTCCACGACCCAGTGCCTTGTCTGACGACGACGGCGATTGTAAAGCACAAGCGGTCGCCCCAGCGGATACGTAGGTGAGTTAAAGAAAGTCGCCAAATTACGTAACTATGTGACCTTATTGCGTGACGACACTCATGCAGGTAAGGGAGCCCGGGTGGCGTGTTCACACAGCAGCGATGATTTGCAAGAACAGGTGTCTGATAGGCAAGTATGGATTGTGCTCCAGGTAGTATATTTGTTTTTCTATGATGTTTGTTTTACACTTCTAGTGGTTGCTGTGTTTCAAGCCTTGTGTTGCGCCGTTCTTCCTCGGATGTGTTCTTCGCGAGATCACGTCCGCCGCGGCGGTGTAGCTGTTACAGTGCTCGGTTGTTGACGCGAAGGTCGCGGGTTCGATCCCGGCCGTGGCGGTCGCTTTTGGACGGAGGGGAAAAGTTAGAGGCCCGTGTACTGTGCGATGACAGCGCACGTTAAAGAACACCAGATGGTCTAAATTTACGGAGCCCTCCACTGCGGCGTGCTTCATATCGTGGTATTGGCGCGTAAAACCCAAAATATTATTATCGCGAGATTATCGGGTGAAACAATTGATCGTGCAATAGCCTCTCGCCTTTAAAAAAAATTGGCCTGGTTTCGAATTTTTAGTTTACTGGTCGCCCCGTACAATTTCTGTGAGGAAAATGCCACGGTAATGATGAATAACGTGAAAATCAAGTACAAAGCAGTAGATGGCGGCGCAGATAGACAAAATGCTTGTCAAGTTGCTCAGAAGCGTAGGTATCTCTGGTTGCGTCGCCATCTGCCATGCTGCACACACTTTAGCCATGACAAATAGCATAATTGCTCTATGGTGGGGCTGGGCAAGGTCAGTACGCGTAGCACTTGGTTCAGGGGTTTCAAACTCACTTCGACTGCCGGGCTGCAGTCGCCAAATTTAGTCTCATTATTTAGTTTCCCAGAAATTCAAGGACAATGGAAAAGGCAGTAGAAAGTAGGGGCGGGGGGGGGGGGGGGTGAAAAAAAATGTTGGCTAAAATTTCCATTTCACGAGGAACGCATTTATTTACAGAATGGCCCACCAACCCAACTGCCGAGCAGCACGCCTGCCAGCCGAACATCCGGAGTGACTTGCCCGTGTCTGTGTGCAGCTTGACACCGCCTACCATGTGTCAGCCTCGGTCACCATCTCCACGGCCCGGCAACGGCTGTCATCTACGCCCCCCGGGAAATTAGCCAACAGGTGAGGTTTCTGGACGTACTGCTTTTCACGTAAGATTACCCCGCACCTCCACGACAATTGCGACGATGGAACGCGTTTATTTACAGAATGGAGAATAAATGCAGAGGCGTAGGACTGTTTGTTTAGCTGTTAAAGATACAAAACAGTGAAGTGAACAGCCCAATATGGGGCACCAAAACCCATCAGCAATATAGGCTATAGAATACCGAAATCGAGGCGCCGATAGTGAAGTATCAAGTCTTTATTTTCAGGTTATGTTTAAGCATGTGGTGTCCACGTGCGGTACCTTACAAAAATGTTTTAGACTGGTCTTGCTGTGTACTTCTTGGACATGTTTACTAAATAAGTGAAAGAAAATATGGGATGAGGACAGTCTTACGTAAGCTGGGCTGCTGGCTAGAGATACACAAGCCATATGCTTGACCTTTGATTTAGTTGTGCAGGAAACTTAAGGGAAGGCAATACATTTGTGCTAATCATTTTATGTGCTAGTAGTAACAGTAAGTGTGCATATTCAATTGTAAGCTTAATTGGAAGTAGTACAGCATATATATATATATATATATATATATATATATATATATATATATATATATATATATATATATATATATATATATATATATATATATATATATAAATCATCATTGACAGAAATGTGTGCCAGTTCAGTTAAGTTTATTAAGCTAGTGCATGCCTTGCTTGTTGCTGTAATTGCCTGGGAAAAAAAACGATGTCAATTATTAGTCCTGCCATTACATGTCTTTGATGAACCAAACATGTTCTATCTTATACCAGCTCTTTCAATAGTGAAGTAGCACTATTGCAGAAGCTTCTTATCATAAATGGTTTAGGCTGTGATGGTGTATCAATAACATTACTTGATTGTGTGGTACTGTAGTTATCGCTTTCCTTTGTGCTTTGCAAACAAGCATGAAGCCAAAAGGTGGGTCTTGCTTGCAGTATTCACAACCAAGAGGTTCATTTAGGGAAAGTGGTTACAGTGCTGAATTAGATTATGCATTTGTTAATTGGAGAATGTCATTTCTGATAAGTCAACACGGTGTCTGATCACATAATTCTGGACATTGCGGTTACTGATTTTGTGGCATGCCAAGCACTATGAAATTGAACTGACGAAACAAGGGGAATGGATTAAGGCCTCGTTGTCCTTGTTAGACACAACCTGCCAAAGCGAACAGTTAATGAAGCCAAGGAAGGCATAGGGGAGATTATTTTAGTTTTTAACTAACTGTAGTGTGATAAATATGAAAAATTGAAAGGAATTAAAGTAAACGAAAGAGACACTTGCCGTTGCCATGGAATGGATCTGAAACCTCTGGGTAGTTCATCTGATGCTCCACCAATGTGGCTACGACAGCGGTAGATGTCTCATCTGTCCCAGAACCTCTATGTGTTTAATCCAAAGACTGCATACTAGTGCCACTTGCGGCCATTGGTAGCTGGCCAATGAGCCCTCGCATGCTACCTGAAGCCATCAAGTCTGCCTTGACGCGACCCTAGCGATGAAAGGACGAAAGAAGCGTATTGAATTCAGGGCTCATTGAATTAAACACACTTGTAGTGAACAGGACGAGGTATGCGTATGAATTGACTTTAGTGCAACAAGGTTGATTTTTTGAAGAGCTTAAATCTGGGCAATTCGGTCTAAACATACCCAAGATTTAAAAACATGCAAGAGCAGCAGAGGTCACAGAAAAAAATAAGTGTTCAATCTTTCCTGTACCCTCTGGTGTTCTTACACTTCTACAAAATCTTGAGTTATCTTGAAATCTTCACATTCATGATGAAAAGCCATAAGGTTGGCTCATTACAATCCATTGTGCACATAGAGCACACATTAATTTATTTAATATTGTGATGAGAGTGCTGATGGAGTTTTCTAGGCAAATTACTTTTTCCAAGCTGCGTTTTTCATCAGTTTTTTTAGTACTCAAGTGCGGGCAAACTTGACATAAAATTCATAGCTACATTTGTCTGCAAAATTCATTACTCCACAAATACTTGCTTTAGTGCATCCTGAGCTCATCATTCAAGGTCAAATTTTGGTATATCAACTTATACCTGTGTTTAACTATCATGTTTGCATGTACTACTTGCGTACTGTAAGGCCTCTATTCTGCAGAAGCTGATGGAATGTTTTTGTGCATGTACCCAGCGCAGACAACTGACCATTCAAGGGACTGAAGCAGTGGACAGCTTGCTGTGAAAGATCGGAGCATTCTTCCTTAGGTCTGGACAAGCCCATATTAAGTGGTAGGTATTTGTTTCCATGTCTACAAATGGGCAGTTCGGCCATTTTTGACCAATCTAGAAGTGAAGTCGAGAAGGTAGTTCTTGGCTTGTTGCTACATAATGTGAGGAAAACAGGGCACACTTAGACAATGATGGAGTCAGCGGCATGACACAAGCTGTATACATAAATATTTATTTAAAATAGCAGGGAAATTTACTTGAAAGATGTGACGCAAAGTTAGAAACGAGAAGAAACAAGAAGAGACAGAAAGAACGCCAGCCAATAAACCAAGCACGGCAAGAAGCAAAAGTGATCAAGCGTGCGTAGTCCTCAGCCTGAGTAGAAGGTGAAACAGACTGGAAAGGGCCCACTGTAGAAGAAATGAAGCTTAATAGTACATTTTGTTGGGCCAGTTGGTGTATCGTTACTTGAAAGACGTGCGCTTGATTGCTTTTTGCTTCTTGCTGTGCTAGATTTATTGGTTGGCATTCTTTCTGTCTCTGCTTGTTTCTTCTCGTTTCTAACTTTGCATCACGTCTTTCAAGTAATGATTTCAAGTAGCGAGTGGCAAGAAGTTTACTTCACAAATCATCCTATCAGTGCGCCCGCACCATCAAGCGCACTGGCAGGAAACGTAATGTAGTGGCTACATGCATGAGATTGCTCATAATCTCATGAAAATTGCTGGTTGCCTTGACGTATCTGTTGTGTTTAGTGCCCCTCAAGGACTTCTCAGCCTTTGCAAAATTAGTGTGCTTGGGAAGAAGCCACCAGTGATGTGCTGAAAGAAACATAGATCTAAGTTCATTAGATGTTCTGCTCACCCAGTGTATCTGATCTCGTTGAGTTGTGGAAAATTCTACAGCGGCCACTCTATTATATAACTTAAGGATCATTTGAGAGAGCACTGTGGCAATGAAAACACAAAGGCAGAGCTCTAGCCGTGCTATTCGACTCACGTGGCTGCCAACATGAATTGGATAAATTTGACAGGATTGTCAGAAATTAAAGAAGTTAGTCCCGAGATACTTCAAGCCAAATTGATTCAACATTGTGCACACGGTGTGTTTGTACACTATCTGTTAGTTTGTGCGAAAAGGAACTTTCATTCCTTTGTGCCGATTTCAGATAGTTTGCTGTCATGCCTGTGTGACATGCGCACTCACTTCACCTATTTCTGTCCATATGTATTTTCTGTGGTTTCAAATAAACATTTGTTATAGTTAGCACTGGTGCCGTGTTGCTTTCTCCGTCTCAGTCTAAATGTGCATTATTTACTCTTACTCACCCATTCGAGGTTATTGCGCCTATATTATGAGGAGCTCCAACACAGGAAACAGTATGAAATAGCAAGTGCTTGTCATATTGCTCAAACAGTTGCGCAGTTGGGTACACTTCACGCTGTTGTTCTGGGTCACCTAAAATGTGGCCGGTTGGATCAGTGTGATGTGACTTGTACCCAAAATAAATGTCTTCAGAAGGGCGCTCACCATTTACACACTTGAGTTCAAATAAAGAGCCAAGTCTTTTGCACTTCATTACAGCCTCTACAATAGAAATCTCACACTTTTTGGACGTCGCATGCTTTCTGCTGCTTACAAGTTGCCTCAGTGGTCACTTGAACCGATCCTGTTGCTCTCTTGTCACCTTTGAATGAAGCCAGCTTCTTTTCCGACGAGCCCGGGAACACACTAACACTGCTAATGAAATCGCCCCCATGGCAGTGATTTCGTAAACATGTTTACAGCCTCGCAGGCCTCTGTGGTGTAGTTGTCAATGCAGTCAAATTCATCCTGCTTCATTGGTTCTCTTTACACAGCCCCCTTTAAAAGCGTGTGACTGCTCCTTTTGGAGAATAAAGTCACTTTTTGTTCCTGCATTCACTACACAAACCCCTAGACAAAAATTTGAAACATAACTTACTTAGATGTGGTATGCGTTGCCCTCAGAATGAAGCCCAATATATAGAGCGAAAAATTTTTTTCCAGAATGGTGGCAAAAAATACACTCTAAATATTTAATGATATATGATATCAATAGCTTCAACACTAAAACGACGTGGGTGAAAGCATGCCTGAAGACATGTCCTGTTAATGGCTGCAGCCGACTGCACTTTCATGTGGGACAGCCACTCAAAGATGGACAAAAAATGACTCAATAGAACATGATTTCTTGTGTCACTGCCTCTCATTGAGATGCCTTTTTCATTTCCTTTTTTTATCATATATTTTTCAGTCCTTCCTCAGTGAAAGTAGGCTGATCAAAACTGAAACAAGTGAAAACGTTTTTTTCCCCATCAAGCTGTCCAACTAAACATTTTTCATTGTACAATTCCATTCTTTATGAAGCACTTCAAAAACGTTTCTACTGAAATATACATAATGCAAGCTCCCTCATCCTGAGAAGCAGTGTTTAAAGCCAGGGGCATCTGAGCTTCTGTGGATTTTTGTTCTTTTTAGTGCGCGATTGCAAGCTTCTTCTCAGCCTCATTTTAATAAGTCATATGGTTTCGGAAGTACTTCAAAGGTACCACAGAATCTAAAGTGCACTCTCACTTATGCCGTGTGTAATTGCCATGCCTTAAATATGTGCTGTTGGTAACATTTTGACTGTTTAAATAATTTTTGTTCATTACTGAGCTCTATCGCTGCATTGGTTCTACTATATTGTTGAGATGTACAGAAAAAAGGG
This sequence comes from Rhipicephalus appendiculatus, assembly GCA_030522465.1. NCBI lineage: Eukaryota > Metazoa > Arthropoda > Arachnida > Ixodida > Ixodidae > Rhipicephalus > Rhipicephalus appendiculatus. The sequence goes on from JALIZH010011948.1 coordinate 47,504, forward strand.
GAAAAGGTTTGCTTTTTTCTGTGAAGGTTAACTTTCGGGAGAGTCCTTTGCTTTGTTAGTTGTCAATTAAAGCGTCATTTTAGTTGTAATTATGAACTACATAAATTAAAATACCTAGCATTAGTGATAAAATTTAGGAAAAAAAAGATACTCAGTAACATCACATCTTATTGCCAAGGGCCTCTATATACTGTGCGATGTTATGTGCGAATCTAGACAAAAGAGTGCCAAGGATGAATACATAAGAGATCAGCTTCAGTTTTCTCTGTTCTGAGGTGGAGTTTTATTTTGTAGAGTTACTCTTAAGTAGGGTTTCAGATTTGACAAATGATTTGGTGTGTTTTTTCAAGATATATGGGAAACAAGAGCTTTCAGTCATTAAGTACCATTGTCTTCATTAGCATACTGCAAAAACATTGCTAGAAGCTTGAGTGTTACTGTGTAATGGCAGCATTTAGGCCTTCATTTTATATTCCGTAGCTAGGGGCTAGTGTGGCCCTACATTATTTGTTTTTTTTCGGCCATTCATTCTGTTTTCCTTCTTTCTCAGCCTCATTTTAATAAGTCATATGGTTTCGGAAGTACTTCAAAGGTACCACAGAATGTAAAGTGCACTCTCACTTATGCCGTGTAGTTGATGCCTGTACAATCGTGAGCAAGCTTAACACGAACGCTCTGCAGCGTGTCCTGAAACAGTTTGATTGATGCTAGCGCCACGTAGCTTTGGGTTCTGTTGCTGAGATGTTGCCCATGGATGCCAGCATACTATTCAAGCACACCGAGGTATTATCTCCGCAACAGTGCCCAGCACTTCGTGGCTGGAATGTCGTCTGCGCAGAAGTCATTTGTCTTTTTTTTTCTGTGAACATTACATTTATTCACTGGTGCAAGAGTTTTAGGAACACATGCCCTGTATTTTATGAGTTTGAGCATGCTGTGCATGCATCAAAACTCTAAACATGCTGCTGTGTGGGTCGTTTGATTTTGCAAGGTAGATGCAAAATTCAATTATGACACAGATTGCCTTCTTTCTTTTGGTTCAGTTGTCCTGATCTTTTTCGTTTCTTCTCTTTCCAGATGAGGCAGGGTGCGAACGGTATATTCGTACAGTTTGGCAGAATAAACCCCATCTTTGTGCGTTCAGAGCCGCTGGATGTTCACTGTTTACTTGGCAAGAAGTTGTATGTACGCATGCTTCCTGCCACAGCTCTCCGCTGTCTCACACATTGTAGGAACCACAGTGAATGCTATAACATTTGCTGAGGATTATATGCGCCAAATAGTTCATTTTGTTGGTTCACAATATGACACCACACTGTGCTTAAAAAGCTGTATTATAGGTGTTGTGTGGTGAAGAAAGTCATGGGGCTTTACTTGTAGCTACCGCAATTGCTATTGACTGATGCCAGCGGCAGCTTCTGCTTTGCTTCTAAGAAGTTGTTAGAGGATAGATATATTATGCAGTGATGGCGACAAAAATTTCCACTGGATGTTTAACAAAAGTCATCAGGACAGACACACATGCACACATAGCCCCTGTTGAAATGTATATGAGGCTAAAAGTGCCATGATATTTGGTCTGCCAATTTATTTGTTATGGCTGAACAGCAATATGTGTTCTTGTATTATCAGGCTATTTGTGATTGGCGTCCAACTATATTTGCACCAGTTTCATCCTCACCAGATGAGATTTTGTCAGTCCCTCGGCTTCATAAAGCCAAACTACATACAATTAATTTTTATGTGGTGCCAGGACACTTGAGTTGTCATTGAAGTAACCGACAAAATACAATTTCACTTGTAGCCCGACATACGTGTCAACAGCGGCAGTGTGTACATGTATGTCTTTCCTCGTGACTGTTGTTTTAAGCATCCATGTAAATTTTCGTCCCAATCACTACGTAATGTGCTTATCCACTCTCCAACAACTTCGTAGCTTGTAGCAGCTGCTGCTGGCATGAGTCAATAACCATTGCGCTAGCTGCATGTAAGGCACCGTTACTTTCTTCACCACACAGCACTCATTATTAATACTTTTTACGCACAGTGTGGTGTCAAGTTGTGTGCATTGGTGATTGTAAGGCAACAAAATCACTATGTGCCGCACATCATGTTCCTCATTACATGCAAAATTTCCAAGGAGCATTGCATACAGCATTCCTCGGGTGACATTACGTACAACATTTCTAGGCGACATTACGTAAGGCATTCATACGAAGACATTACGTACGTTTCTACGAGACATTACGTACATCGTTTTAGGAAACATTACGTATAACATTCCTAGGAGACATTACGTACAGCGTTTCTAGGAGACATTACGTACAACGTTCCGAGGAGACATTACGTATAACGTCTTTAAGAGACATCACGTACAAGATTTTCAAGGAGACTCCGTTTAAGGAAATTGTAATAATTTGGAAAAGGAAAAGTATTCGGCGACACTTTACCTTCAGCTTCTTACGTAAACAGGGGCCCAGATTTTTAACAGTGTAGGTTGAGCGTAAGCATTCCTACGCTGGCGCTTGCCGCAAGAGGGCGCGGCGCGCAAAGGCTCCGCAAAGGAAAAAGTCGCTTCCCTGAAGCAGCAACGCAGTCTGTCGCTCCCTCGCTCCCCTTCTTATTTCTAGGGAGTATGCTATGCTTCATCCCATCCCCTCCTCCTCACGATCACCTCGCTTCTTGTCACCGTCACTTATCATTCTTGCCCCTTCCTGCACTATACTGTGCACGGCTAGGCTATGCTTCACCCTCTCTTTTCTCTCATCCTCAAGCTCACACTTTTCCTTCTCAACATCAGTTCCTTTTCCCGCCCCTGTGCTATACGTGAATATGCAATCCTCTCCTCCATTTCGTCTTCCTCAACCTGCCGTCACTGCTCCTCACCCTCTCTTTCCTGACCCGCTCTCTTGCAAGACCATTCCATGCATGACTAAGCGGTGCTTTACCTTCTCCCCTCCTCCTTTTCGTTCTCCACACGCTGACATTATTCGTCCCTTCCCTTTTACCCTCTTGCTATACTATATTATATGAAGATATGCGATGCATTCTTTCTATTTCTTTCGTTTTTTTTTCTTTGTGTTTCTTTCTGTATCTCTGTTTATCTCTCTCCCTATACCGTGACTAGAACACAGCGAGTTCAGTGTGTGCCGCTATACTTAGGTATACTTAGGCAGCACGTCGCGCCATCTGTCGCAAAAGCGGCGAAGCAACACCCTGAACTTCCATGCTAGCAGAGCTCCGCAAATCAAACGCGAAACTTCCTAACCCGAGTCTGGCTGTAAGCATGTTCCGCGCTTTTCCTCTCCTGGAAATTTGTGCTGTTTTCTAGTGAACCGTCGAGAAGACCTTCCTCGACAGTCGGGAATGTCTACAGCACGTGCATTGCAGACTGCTGAAGTAACTTCGTGAGCTACGTACTATCGCGATGGAAAGACGCGCAAACAGCTGAAAGCGTGGCTTTCGACTCAATCCAACTGTGACAAGCCTTCACTGTCGCTAGGCAAAACGTGCTTTCAGCCGGCGTCAGCGTAGCGCTAGATTCCCGCTCCGGCTTGCGCTCATGCACCGCATGCGCTTATCATTTGTCAGTCATGCCTGGCACTCGCAACACGTACATACGCGGTGCGAAAGTGCCAGCCAGAGCAAGATTTTATAGTGCCACGGTGACGCCTGAACAGGTTCCCCTAGCAACAGTCAAGGTATGTCGCAGTTCGACTAAGTCGAAAGCCACGTTTTCCGCTGTTCAAGTTTCTCTGCATCGCGATAGTGCGCCGTTACATTTGTACTAAACGTGCGCATTGTGCGTGCACGCGTGAGCTGTAATATCTCCCAAAATTGACATGCGGCCTGATTTGGTGCCAAATACTACAGGCATACTGCACGCAAATTGCTGCTGTAAAGCGAAATAGCTGGCACCATGCTTTAATAAATGCAGTAAAAGGGAACTTACTCGTACACTTTTACTCGGCTCGTAGTTTTTGCTGTTGATTGCAATTATCCACTGGCGCCGGAACTCGGCGTTTTTCGTTGAGGATGGAAATCTGTGCAATCTGAAAACACTGCATCGGCACGATTCCCGCGTCGTGTTGTGATTATCACAGAGAGTGCCGAGTAATATCTTTCTCTTGTGCTGATTGTTTTCGCATTCAAAGACGGCGCAGTCGTGCCCAGACGACTTCTTGCAAGCGGAAGTGGCGTGAACAGGCGCTTTCTCGCATTTTAAAGTCCCACCGATGCCGTTTGCCATGTTTAATTGGCGCAAGAGATAGACGCCTTGGCAGTTCAGAACGAAATGGCGTTTGGGTGCGAGTGTGCCGCACGCCTGGATGCGAGATAGGCGTGCTCTGGTTCCTCCTTCTCTCGCCCACAGGAACGCGATCATATGGTTATCCTTACATTCGAAGCGACAGTACAGCTGTGCGAAGTGGTTGCTAGGCAACGCGTGATTCAGGTATACGTGATATGAACAAACAAAAATACTTCAAAAATGCACAGCGCAAGTTGCGCATACTCACGTCCATGTAGTACGGGGCGAGCGCCTGGGCGTCCGCCAGTCCCAGCAGCGGCGCCAGCACGAGAGGAAGGAACGCTGCCGCCATGCTCGGGAACTCGTTGCTCAGCAGCAGCGACAGCGTCAGCGCAATGCAGTACACGCTCTTCCATTGCTGGGTTAGAGTTATACACTGTGTAGCGATCATGAAATCACGTCCTTCGAGCAGGGTGGCATCATACGATACCACAAAAAATTCGAAATTCGTAAGTCACTTGTCTTTTCTGCATAACTACGTCTAGAAGTAATGCGCACAAGTCCGCGGCCTTCACGACGTCTTAATGCGTAGCTGACCGAATGATTGGCCCAAGGGAGAATGAAAGCTAGCACGGAACACAGCCGACGAAGCGAAGCATGGGTGCAGTTCTGGTATCCTCTAGCGCCAGAGCTCGAGCTGCTATGGCTTCTGACAAGGCGAAGCATTTCTTCCATTTTCACTGCAGCGCCCGAAAAAAAGTCAACATGGCGGCACCTGTGGATGCGGTTTCCTTTCGCCTCGAAATTATACGTCGTCTTCGTGCGCTCTGTGGCCCGTGAGATCGAAACATTCGGTGATTCTGTATCTTTCCGTCCCTCTGATCTTTCACTCAGCGACAACGCTGCGGAGGCCTGCCGCGTATTTTCTGCGACACAAGCTCCATAACGCGATCGCGTAAAAAATTTTTTTACCTCCGTTAACAGCTTTCCTGGGTTTATATAAACGGTTAATCACCTGTGGCTCATACCCGCATTCTATGGTATAGGGGTATGTGCCACAAGTGACTCATGGACAGGCTTTAATGAAGTACGCCACACTTAAGTCGCGCTATTCATATAATAATAAATTCGGCAGATCCCAAGTACCATGGGAAACGATGTTATGCGGAGCATGCAGGGGTAAGGTGACTGGGTTGTAATTTTTTTATTAAGCGAAAAATTATGAAATGACGCTCAAGATATGTACGAATGTTGCACCCACAGACATATGTTGAAAAGTCGCGTATCTCTCATATGACCAGTTGCTTACAGTTGCGTAACGACGCCAACGGAAACATGGGTGCTACCAACACCAGAATCGGTAAGCTGATATGTAGCGCTGGTGCTTGCGAAGATGGTAGCCCTGGATAGTGCTACGTAGACCAACTACAGTGGATGGCGCTTAAGTATACAATTGACGTTAACCCGACATGACTCCATCAGAGGAGTACATATGTAATGTTGTGAATATTAGATAGCCAGCACTGCAAACACAATTGACGTTTCATCAACATTACGACTGCATAGGGTCTTCCAAAGCAGTTTCGAAACCTGACGTGGCTCTGGGGTAGATTACTTGATTCCCACGCAGATTAATTGGGTTCGATTCCTGCTGGGACTGTGATTTACATTCTTAGCATTCTTCGGGTCAACGCTGCCGTTGTTAGCTTTTCTGAACGCTCTCGTATTTAAATTACCAACGTCTGTCCTCGCCGTTCCTGGGTAGATATAAATTGTCAAACACCTGTGGCGCATACCCGCATACTGCGGCCCGTGGTATACGGGTATGAGTCACACGTGTCTGGAGAAATTAGTTTGACGACGTACGCGACGGGATTTTCACGTTATTCCAGTCACGACTAGCCAGGCATATTCGTCAAATCCTCTTACCCTCCCATACTAACTTTGGTCGACCTCAAGTTAAGGAAGCGATCACGAGAGCACCCAGACGTAGGCGGATAGATAGATAGATAGATAGATAGATAGATAGATAGATAGATAGATAGATAGATAGATAGATAGATAGATAGATAGATAGATAGATAGATAGATAGATAGATAGATAGATAGATAGATAGATAGATAGATAGATAGATAGATAGATAGATAGATAGATAGATAGATAGAAACGGTCAAAGCGTCTTTTCTCGCTAAGAGATGCTTCGCGTTTAAAAGAAAAGAACTGTGATAAAATGTATGCACAAGAAAATTTCAGCCACACCATAATACTGGATATTAGCGAAAGCGACCAGCCAATGGCAGATGGTATTTAACAACGAAAATTTTTATAGTTTCCGCCTGAAATACGTAACATATCAACGCGTACCTGCGATTCCTGGAGCAGCATCGGACAGAGGTAGACGGGCAGCAGCAGCACAAGCACCAGGGGCCGGTATCTGTGCTGTGATGAATCGAAGGGGCGCTCGTTCTCGAGGCTGGCTACGGAGAAAGCAAAATGAAAAGAAGGCAATCCGTATAATGTCTCAACCAGAGTAAAATGCTTCTGCAGGATCTGCAAAGATAGTTAACTAAAGCCGCATTGTAGTACAAAAGGAGTTCATGGTTGGCGACGTGCTACAGGCGTCTTCCTAGCGTTCACGCAAACAGCTTGTGCCTGCTGATACTGCATTGCCTCGGTGTGTAGGGGTTGACTCGCGGACGTCTTGCAGTAGGGTACGCAAATGTTTCGTAGGCCATGGCTTGCGTTTGTTCTCACTGCGCATGCGTCATGGGCTATCCTGTTAGGTACGGATGCATTTCTTTTTTTCGAAATTAGCGTACGTGCCGACGCAACGCAAGGACTGCAAACAGAATATTCTATTACATTCTATTTTCCAATATGTTCTTTAAGTCACGGCAATGCGTGTATTACTTACTTTTCATTCCGCAAATATAAATTGCGAACATCATTGATTGCTTTCCATGTAGCTTAAATAACTGAACTTAAACGTTCCAAAACATTGCCTGTCTATATATAAAATACAAGCCCTTCAACTAATACGTAACTGTATTACAGTTCTGACTTCAAGTTCGCCATGTATGAGCGAGTACGAAACTCCTCCTTCCCTAAACCAGCGAGTAAATTTAGGAAATAAGCCAATGCAATTTTTTCAGAAAAGGAAAGGAAAATTGTGGCAGAAATCGAAGACGGCATCCCCAGTACAGGAGCCTACACTTCAACAGCCGTAATGCCACAGACGCATATGCGTCGAATGAACGCACGCAGAAGGCCTGATTATGTGTGGAACTAATAATTCCGGTGTCGTCCGCTATGGCTTGCCTCGTAATCACGACTGGCTTTCGGTACATAAAAACCCCAAAGTATTGAGGCGCGAATTTGGTCAGATTTATTTCATTTTCATCACATAAGTACATTGGCACATATATCAGGCGCCCCTGTCATGGGGAAAATAGCAGTATATAGATAGCAGCTTGACCAGGCCCACCACACCCTTTGGTATATAGGCAGCAACATGCGGTATGTAAATAGCGCGAGTCCTACGGACCACTTCAGACCACAATTAAAAAGCTTGCATGGAAAAACATCCAAGATGTCATACTAACATTACAGAAGAAAATATTCAAAGAAACAATACTGTAAATAGAATTCATCGACATTACATCAAACTCGTATGCTTGCCTTATATCGTTTGATGAATTGGGTAAGTAGTGCTGTAGCAGCTGCGATGCATAATTTGTGGCGGCCATTTCACGTGACTGTGAATAGCACGTCTCTGTAAACGTGCAGAGGGATTTTGAAGTAGGCTTGCTAACTTGCGTATGCTCCAGCTAATATGGATCAGTTCTGATTTTAATCTCGCTAGAAGGTAATCGTAGGAAGTCTCATTTTAACAGAGAAGCTGTGGGAGAGAGAGTAAAACGTCTTTATTGATGTTTGAATGGCGAAGGAGCGCGTGGGTGGAACCCCTAGTCCGGGGTCCCTAAGATGACTCCAGCGACGAGTCGGGCCCACTGTATTACGGCTCGGAGGACCTCGGGAGGTCCGTCGCGGAGGGTATCATCCCACAGCTCCTCGTTACGTAAAGGGTGAAGGAAGATTGGTAAGGGGGGGGGGATGCTTGCAGGGCACTCAATTGCGACATGGAAGGTCGTCGGCGAGTTACCGCAGCCGGGGCAACCGTCTGCATAGCAGTGCGGGTAGAATTTACTTAGAGATACAAGATTTGGGAAGCTCGCCGCAGTTTGTTGGTTGGAAACAGAAATGATCAGCATCGTGAACCGGCACGCGCTCTCTACATTGTCTTCTTCCTCTTCTTTTTCGCTCCCAGAACACGTGCGCCGATTTCGCCGGCGTGGCATGTAATAGCTCCGATTTGTGAGGGAACTACAGAGAGAGAGAGAGAAAAAAGAAGGAGGCGGTATTCGAACCCCCGTAGCCACGATCCGAGGGTGAGCGTGTTAATCACTCGGCTAATTAGCAGGCTTTGAACATAGCATAGCCTATTATAGCGTTATGTAGCAATGGAGTGAGAAAGGGAATTAGGTGAGCCAGAGCAGGAGAGATGTGATGGTGAAAAGGCGGAAAAGAAGGACATGTGACAGTACAGCGTAATAGAAAGTACGAAAGAGAAATAGAAAGAAATGTAGAAAGAGAAAGAAAGAAATAGAATCAAAGAAAGACAGAGAAAGAGATAGACTGAAAGATAATGATAGAAAAGAAGAGAAAGAAGGAGGAAGCAAGGGAAACAGTGAAAGAAAGGGATGAAAGAGAAAGAAAAATCCAAAGAGCAAGAAAGTGAAATGAATAGAGAGAAATAAATAAGTAGAAATAAACAGCAAGACAAACGCACAAGAACAGAGAGGAGATAAGAAGAAAGAAATAGAAGAAGAAAGAAAGAGAAAGTTTGCGGGACTTAGCAAAACAGCAAAAGCCTGGAGTAAACAGATGTCTGTCAACTCCGCTATCTATTTAGCATCGCACCTCCAGTTTAAGTTACAGTAATAACTTTTTTTTTTCAATTCCCAGCGTCTGTTTATGTTCACACGCAATATGTTTTGATATCGTTAATTTAGCCATCTGACAACTTTATCAACCGTCCCACAGGAGTCAATTCAGGGAACTGAATTCCTTATTGTGCATTTACGCAGCGTACAGTTCTGTCGACGGCAAAACTGGTACGCGAAAGGCTTAGTTTGTTGCTGAAAATTTTATAAATGTGCACGAATTACGACATGAAAACTTCAAGAACACGGACTTGCTTAGGGTGATCAGGGAAAAGGAGTCTCTCTCGTTTAGTTACCACCTACGGCGTAATAGTATAAGGCAAATCCAACAACGCGAGTGTTGCGCAAAAATCTGAATTGTGCCACTTCGGCCGTTAAGGCACGGCCCGAAGTGGCATGAACGGGTTCACCCACTGTTAGTTTGAACTTTGAACACGCGGCCAAACGCCCGCGTACAGCCAAACGGCCGCGCACGAAAGCTTGTCAGCGGCGCGTCTAGGCACGGCTTTGCACTGTATTCTACACTGTTTAAGCACGCGAACCTTGCGTTCTGTTGCTGCGAACTACAGTCCCACGGGTCTAAAACTGTCTACAAAACCAGCTAGGGCATATGTTGGTGGACGGTGCATTCGCCACAGCAAGCAATTCGAGTCGAAATATTTTAAAAAGACGATTTCTGACGAGAAATGACTGGGATTTGGTCTGATTTTCTTGTGATAAAAATGGTATAGAAGCACTATTTTTTATAACATTAATTTGCATACTGTACCCGATGAACTTCACGAGATCCAGAATGGTAAAGCCGCTTGTCTGTACATATCCTACAGAAATTAAGTACTATATAGCTCCCCCGCCGCGGCAATACTTGATCACAGTGACGCCTATATTCATGAAAATTGGCGCAGGCTAGCTCCGATACTTGATCGCAGTCACGCCTATATTATTGAAAATTGGCGCAGGCTAGCTCCGATGCCCGGCGCCAGTTTCTTTACCATTGGCAGCCGTGCAGTGTAGGAGCAGCCATTAGCTCGCGCGTTCGCTCCGAGAGTGGGACCAGCCTCTGCGAGGAGCTGTGACTGGAGTAATTCGTTGTGATTGAGCCGGATGACGGTATACTAAAAAAAATCCACGCATGTCCACGGAGTGAATGCTGATGATAGGGCGATGCAGTGTGCATCGGATGATGAATCGTGGCCTTCTATTTTGTTCTGGTTAACAGCCTTTTATTTTGTTATCTTAACCTTTTGTTCTGTCATATGCTTTGATGAATGGGTGGTTAAATGTCGGTGTTTTTACGCTATTGTGGCCTTTTATTTCGTTTGTTCTGGTTAACATCCTTTTGACAACCTTTTTGTTGTTCACAGATGTTTCGGTTTGTTCACATGCACCTGCGCTACATCTGCTGTAGAGGCCGGACGGCAGTTTACGGACATTGTGCGGTCTTAAGGTGCTTCACCCTTAACAAAATTAAGCTGACCCTGGTCCTTGAGATAGGTGGCTGCAAGTGGCAGTTGAACATCAGCGTTCGTGGTGGTGGTGGTAGAAACATTTATTGCCACTGTAGAGCACGGGGGGCCGAGCACCCTACATGGCACGTGGGTGCTCCCTCACTGTGAGGAGGCACCCTTACAAAGCAAAGGAAAACCCTTGAAGCGCAATCCTCTTCATCGCGCAGATGATCCGGCGCTGATCAAAAGCAGAAGTGCTGGTCATGATAGTCTCCCACTAAGACACCGCCACTGCCGGTGATGGGGGATGAGGAAAGGTGGGACATGTGAGGAGGATGTGGAGGAAATCTCCTGGTTTGCCGCAAATTTACACGAAGAGGGGAATTGGTCTGGGTATCGGGCGTTTAGTAGTAGGGGGGTATGGAGCAGTTAGAGTTTGTAGGCGTCGCCAGTGTGCGGCCTGCGCAATATTTAGGGATGGGGCTGGGGGTGTGTATATTCTTCGTTGGTCTCGATAGTACGACAGAATATCACGAAAAGAGAGCAAGCGCTCCTCGGCCTGTAGAGGGGGCTCCATTACTCCAGCCCGGAATGTGAGACCTCGGGCTAGGGAATGAGCCTCCTCGTTGCCAGGGAGGCCGGCATGTGCTGGCGTCCAAACGGGGGTTATGGAATGCCGGGGTTGCCAGAAGCGTAGTAAGCGAGCAGCGGTGCGGCGTTTCAGCGTTCGTGCGCCCAGGTGTATTCCTTGGGTCAACACTGTGTTCCGTCACGCTGATGAAGCGGATCTCAGAGTCCACGTGGTATGAAGCGCGTGGTTGAGATCTGCTTCGCCACAACCAGTTAATATAACGCCTTATGAAACGTTTCGTACGTGCAGCTGTTAGGTTTAACCTTTGAGTGATTCAGCCAATAGCCCGATACAACTTAAAAAGTCCGGAGAGGCCCTGCCCAGATGATCGAAGCACAGCAGCCGATTGACTACGCGACTAAAGATATAGTACCGCTAATGCACTCCGCGATTTTCTCCGAAGGCGGGGTCACCCGTCGTTCGGCCCACGACGTCAGTCCAGAGTGAACGCTCATTGGTGCAGGCCTGTGAGCTTCCGCCTTCTAAAGTTATATCCGACTATAGAATGAACATTCATAAACCTGTGATTTGTTGTTATTCATTTTCGCACTTATTTGCAACAAGAAATCATTCACTTTGAAACAAACTCCAGCGGCAGCAAGCTCCATTCGCTATTCATTGCAAAAGCACACCCTTCCCATTACGACAAACCACAGCAGAAATGCCCATATGCGCCTGTCTCGTTCGCGGAATGAGTCACAAGGCCGTTACTCCCTCTCATACAAACGCTTTTCCTTACCGTGACCTTCAGCTCAATTTTTCTTCTTTTTTTTTGTGCGCTCTCGGCGTTTGGGCCCATCTTCATTGATTTCGCTCCTATAGATAGCAGTCGGACACACGGGGCAACTTTTTTCCCCCTTCTGATATGCTTAGTATTCGTTCTGAGTAAGGGCACCGTCATTCTCAATAAACGTTGCGTACCGACGTTCCTTATTGTGCATTCAGGGCAGCACACTTCCTACCACGTGGCTTGACAGACAAGAAGAGCCGGTACACTAATGATAGGCAGACTCCTCACTAAATAATTTTGTTATCTATAGGCGGAACGTTACCGGAAATGTGACTGAGCTACTGCTTACGGCGACACAAACGGCAACGTGTGCGCTATATTTTTTACGAGCCACAAGAATCAAGAATGCTTCTGAACGACGACGAAGACGACGAATGATACAACGCTCGTGTTGTTGCTGTTCCGCCATCCTGGCAGCGGCTGCTTCTATCTCTGTCTGTATATTTTGTTAATACATTTCTTCCTTCTACACTCTCACCCCGTGACATTTGGTGGTGGTGCGGTGTACCAACACGATACAACGGTACTCCGCAGTGGCCGACGCTTGGCCTTTCCCGCGATGGCAGAAGAGGGGTTGGCTCCCGGTGAAGCGACCACAACCGTTGTCCTGCCTCAGGTAAAGGATCCTGGTACGTTCTGTGGCTCTGACAATGTCGATATTGAAGACTGGTAGCCGATGTACGAACGTACAAGCAAGAATTATCACTGGGACGACGCACTTATGTTGGCGAACATCTTGTTCTACCTAAAAGGAACAGCCAAAAGTGTGGTTCGAGAACCACGAGGAAGAAATTGGAAGCTGGGACGTATGCAAGGAAAAGATGCGCGCCCTTTTTGGCAAGTCGGCAGGCAGAAAGGCAGCGGCTAAGAAAGATTTGGCAACTCGAGCACAAACGTCGACAGAATCGTACCTGACGTATATACAGGACGTGCTTGCCCTCTGCCGCAAAGCAGACAGCGGCATGGACGAAACCGAGAAAGTAGGGCACATATTAAAAGGCATTGCAGATGATGCGTTCAACCTTCTCATATACAAGGACTGTAACACCATGGATGCAATAATCAATGAGTGTCAGCGTTTTGAGGCTGCAAAAAGTCGACGCATCGCCCACCATTTTGGTCGACTTCCGAACACGGCAACAACATGGTCATGTGAAGACGTACCTATCCTCCAGGCGCCTCTAACTGCAGAGCGCGTGACGAAAATAGTCCGCCGGGAACTTGAAGCTATGGCTCCGACTTCCACATGCTCCCATGCCTGTGACTCTAGCTCCCAGATTGTACCACTTGTGCATGCTATCGTTCGTCAGGAGCTTTCCAACGCTGTCTTGGATTCTGAATGCACCGCAGCACCCTCGCGACCCATGGACCACCGTCCACCCTCACGTCAATATGCCTAAGTTCAGAACCTTCCGATGTGCCCTCGTAATCCTGCCAAGTGAAGGACTCCTGATGACCGTCCCATTTGCTTCAACTGCCATCGTATTGGTCACGTGGCCCGCCATTGCAACAACCGGTGGTATTGGCATCAGGGATCCTATGGGTACAACCGTCGCACCGAGATTGACCACTGACGCTTCCAACCTTACGACGAGTCATCTAAAGCCGCCAGTGACGACGTTCCTTCCATGCCGTATCGTCGGCGTTCACATTCCCCCGCATGGGCATCAGTCTCGTTCGCCGCTGTCCCGTCGCCCATAATCAAGCTCGCCCCAATTTCGCCGTCCAACGGCGCTGACTGATCGCCTGCCTCGGGAAAACTAGACGATGCAGCTATCGGAGGTGACGCTGCATAGACCACTTGCCCACCAAATCCTCTGACCACGCGACAGACTAGACGCAACCTAATTGATGTTAAAGTGGACGATGCGCTCGTTGTTGCTCTTGTCGATACAGGGGCTCACATATCGGTCATGAATTCGGAGCTTCGTCGCCGCCTTAAGAAAGCTTTAACCCTTTCAGGGTCGAATTTTCTCGCGAAATGCGTGCCAAAAATGTGTAATATTTTTATTGCTGAAATAAATTCTTCAGACCATTCTATTTCAGAAAAAAATTGTCCAAAATTTTTTCTCGTGACCGTAAAGTGACAAAAAAATCATTTTGTGTTGTTACATACACATGGTTTTATTCCTTAGTAACACCAAGCAAAATCCTAAACAAAAACACTTCTACGATTTCTTATAAATAAAAATTACGCATTATAATAAACATAGCTCACAGACATACAAAAATAAGCGCTCCAGAGTAGTTTTCCGGAAAAAAATGCTTTTCCTCTAACACTAAACACTAGGGGAAAAGTCACCTTTGATCCGATCAAGATCGTCTCACCGCGCACGCTTTCAAGATGTCGCTCCTTCATCATCGTCCGAGCCTGAACTCGTAAATAAATCCTCGTCTGATGAAATGGCATCCAATGAATCAGATTCGGCACTTGGGGAACAGTCCGCATCGGAAGAATGGCCGCTCGACTCCCTAGCACCAGAGCAACCGGCGAGCACTTCCGTAGCCTAGGCGAACAGCGTGACTGAGCGCACGGAAGAAAACTGTGGGGTTGTGCGCCCGCCGTTAAACAAAACGAGTGCAAAAGCTATAATAATCCTTCGCCTTATCGCCAACGAGACGGAGTTAGTTTTTCTGAGTTCCCGAAACAGGAAACTCAACCACGGCGGCGTCGTTTGTGTAATTTAGCGCCTCCCGAAACAGATCTAATCGCGCCCGGAGGAGCCATAAACGAGAGAGTCACAAGCGCTCACCCCTTGAAAGATTAGAAACCAAACAGCCATCAGCTTTGCGGGCGCGAGAAGCGATAACCAACGAAGGACGAAACCGAAACCAGCCGCACCACATGCGCGCGTTCTGGTTTGCAAGCGAAAGCCGCCGCGCCGCCTTGGAAAGCAAAAAAGCAACAGAGAGACATCGGCGCGTGAAAAAAAATTCCACGTGTTCCGAAGCGTGGCAGCACATGTCAAGCAAGAGAAGTGATCGAAAAAGACGCGCGTTTTAAACCAGCCGCACCGCGGGCGCGCTCCAGATGCGCAAGCGATAGCCGGTGCCGTTTTGCGAAGCATAAAAAAAGCAACAGCGGAAAGACACCGGCACATGAAAAAAATTTCACAGTTTTTCGAAGCATGGCAGCACATTTCAAGCAAGAAAAATGATAGAAAAAGGCGCGTTTTAAACTAGCCGGACCGCGAACGCGCTCGGGTGCGCAAGCGGTTGCAGGAGCGCCGCTTTGCGAAGCAAAACGAAAAAACATCGGAGAAACATCGGCGCATGAAAAAAAATTCCACGGGTTCCTGAAGTGTGGAAGCACACGCCAAGAGAGAGAAATGATCGAAACAAGCGCGCGTTTTAAAGATAATGGCCGTGCCGTACATGTACGGTGAAAACCATTTGGGCACTGTTAGGTGCTGCCGTACATGTACGGCGAAAACCATCAAAGGGTTAACGCCCCCCCACGGTACACCCTGTCCAAGTCGCCAACGGTGGGACGTTCCCCGTGCTTGGGATGTACTCAGCGCGTATTTGTGTTGCTGACCGCTCCACAACCGTCCTGTTTGCAGTGCTCGAGAAATGATCCCATGAACTTATCCTTGGTATAGACTTTCTATTCGTCCACTCTGCCCTGATTGACTGTGGAACCGGCTTGCTTCAGCTTGAACTACTATGCTACTATGACGCTCCACCTACACCCCAACCCTGTTTGTGTTCTGTACATTGCGTGCATCTGGTACCTCAAGCCGTTACGTATGTGAACTTGAGGTCTTTCCCTCCCATTCCCGACGGCGATTACATGTTGACACCTATTGCTGAAGTCCTGCTGTCCAGAAATGTTGCTGTTCCGCACACACTTTTGACAGTGACGAACAACCGAGCGTCCCTCCCGGTACTGAACTTCAGCTGGTGCACGCAACTTATTCCAGATGGCATGACACTGACCAATGTCTCTTCTATTGAAGATGCTATTTCTTCATTCGCTGCCGACGCTTGTTTGTCCTCTACACTATCCTCTCCTCCAACAAGCACAGCCGATGACAACATTGACAAGATGGTTGCCACAGATCTCCTTCCGGCACTGAAAGCAGATATCCGCCACGTGCTTAAATCTTACCGCGACATCTTTGATTTTGATGACCGCCCTTTGGGTCAGACAGACCTTGTCACTCATAAGATCAACACTGGAGATGCCAGCCCAATTCGACGACGTCCCTATCACGTGTCCCACGCTGAGTGCCAAGTCATACAGCGTGAAGTGGAAAAAATGCTCACAAAAGAGGTCATCGAACCATCCTGCAGCCCATGGGCGCCACCGGTCGTGTTAGTAAAGAAGAAGGACGGCAGCTGGCGCTTCTGCGTAGACTATCGTCACTTAAACAAAGTGACACGCAAGGACGTCTACCCACTGCCGCGAATCGACGACACTCTCGACTGCCTACACGGGTCCGCCTACTTCTCAACTATCGACCTGAGAAAGACGTTCCTTCTGTAAGCACGCGGTGAATACCAATGATGGGGTTCTATATCCCTGCCTTAAAACCTTCTGGGGCGCTATGCAGGATGGCCCGAGCTTGGCGAAACTCGGGATCTTTCCGAGCCCTGGCGACACCCCTTTTTGAACGAGCCAACAGTACGAAAAGGTCAGATCCACCCATCAGCGCGCACTGCGTTCCATTCGTTACGATGGAACGCGGCATCACGTCAAGGACGGTCGACAAAATTGGGCGGTGTTTTCAAACCAGAGGCATCTTCTTTCATATGTTTGTCGTTCCACTGAGTGCAGAAGTGCACCCATGCAATAAAAGTGCCAGAAAGGTTTACTGATGATATTTTTTTTTAATGCAGGGGCTGTTTAAATTCGTTTTGAAGCTTTTAATGTCTGTACTAAGTATCATTTAGAATAATTAGAACGGTGTCCTCTGAGATTAGTTCCGGCTGAGCACCTTACAATATCGCGACCGTAGCTAAACCCGAGGCCACGTGTACAATCATAGTGGTCGGCCTGCACATTCTTGCGCGTTGCTCCACTGGCGCGCGCCCTCTTCATCCCTTCATGGTGTGCTCGCTGCCCGAGGACGTACGCCCGGCTGATTAGCTAAGTGGCTGGGTGGTACAACTGGCTAAATAAGTGAAGAGATGCTATGACGAAGCTAATTAAGCCAAGGCGTGCTAAGACCGACCTAACGAAGCCATACCTTACTAAGACCATGCTAATGAAGCCATGTAAAGCTATGACCGTGCTAATACCAGGCTAATAAACGCGACGTTAATTATAAGCACGCTAAGTAAAGTCGTCCTAATTAGCCCTTAAGATGATGCTAATCAGGATCATGCAAATTAGGCTTGTGTTAATTAGCTGCATACTAATCAAGATCATGCTAATTGCACCCGATGTAATTATTGTCGTTTTAATTAAAACCTTACCAATCAAGACAAAACTGTTCAATATTATGTTAATTAAGTCCTGCCTAATTATTATAATCAAAATTAAGACCGAGCTGATGTGTTCTTTACTTCGAAGCGTATACCGAGCAGACTGAGTAGACGACCGACTTAAGAAGCTAGGTGATCACAAGCTCCTCTATGGCTCCATCCTTGCACAAGTAGTAAAGGCTGACCAAATTATTTTATATGCAAAGAAGCTGCTGCTTAGCGTCCACCGCATAAAACCTTTGACAGTAACACGGGCACCGTGACAGTCACGAGTTGAACTGGGGCCTTCTCAGAATCAACGAGTTTGTACCCGAGTTCACGCGTCAATCAGTCTGATTGACAGATGCCCGCGGCGAAGATCGGGTCCACCCACCGCGTTTGCGCTGGCCAAGGAGCAGTGCTCACGCCGCAACGCCAGCGAGCGGCATGATTCATCTATCAGCTTTATCGCTCATACTGTGCACACACGCACAAAGAAATAAAAGTTATATCATCACGTGGCTGCGATGTCTCGCATTCAATTTCACCGCGCTCACGACGTACCACTCACAGCCGCGTTGCCGCCATGATGCGAGCGCCCCTGGTGACAACCTGTCCGTATATTTATCCGCAATATTTGATAGAAGCAAAACGAGCTGCACGAGAGTGTAGCGTGTGCACCCTTGTTGCCTTCGAGAGTGGAAATTCCCATGCTGCGGGTGGAACGAAAGAACATGCCCGAAAGTGGAAGAACGCGCACGAACACGCCTGTGGGATGCGCAATGCTGAGTTGGCAAAAAGATAGCGCGACAATCACGCTGACGTCGCTACACTGTTGAAATGTGGACTGAGTGGTGTTACGAAATTGGAGTCGCGACTCCCAGCGCCGCGAACCACCGGCGTGATTCGGGTAGCGTAGCCGGTGGGACCTCGAGTTGGTGACGTGCCCGGTGCATTCATCATGGCGACTTGAAGACAGAAAAAACTTTATGTACACTATTTACATCGTGTGATCGCAATGACCAGACAAGAAGAGCTCATGAACAGCTCATGTACATCTTGTGAACAGCTTAAGAACTGCTTCTGAACAACTTCGGCGCTCTTCAGTGCGCCGCATTAAATCCGAAGGTTGGGGTCCACCCCCACATTCTCCTCTCCACGCGGTGGCCAGGAATCCTCCAATCCTGCAGGACTGGGAGGAGCATAAGGAGGACCACACCCGTGCCTCCAAAGGTCAGTTGACGTCGGTTGGTTGAAGATTCCCCAGGAGGACATTTCGGGGAAATGGCATCTCGTCGACGACGCACGAAGACAGGTGAGGTCAGAAAGTTGACATCGGCACTACGTCAGCGAGTAGACACCTGCATAACCCTTTCGGGGTATTGACAGCTCGTTCAGGACGCCCTTGGATAGGATGGGCCATACAGCTGGCACCTGCACGGCGCCAACGAGTCGACACTGCTGGTGCGCAGAGTGCTATTGTTTGTCCACCGCACCCTACTCCGGAATGTTGATCCCGGTCGCCGAGACGAGCGGGCGAACGACGACTAGCGTCGGGCAAGGCGAAGAGCCCCCCGATTCTCGGTATCCGCCGCCTTTCGAAGTACGATGGCAACGTGGTAAATGTGCGAGGCACAACAGTGGCGGCGCTGACGTGTTCGCACGCGGTGTTTCTTTGATTACCGCCGCAGATGCCCCACATGCGTTTTTGACGCCACGCTCGTTCATGTAGCCGTTTTTGTCAATGCTGCTATCACGCGCTCCGCTCTGTCTTTGTGCCATCACCGCCGTAGTGCGAGCTCGGAGCAAACTCGTGTGCCCGAGAAGCTCGGGCCATGCTGCACAGCACCCCTGAATTGGAATTTGAAGGGCCGTACAGTGCTTTTAAGCACTCATTCAGAGCATGCCACGGCAACTGTGAAGGTAACGTTTGTGCACTTTCGGTGTATATTCGTAAGGTTTCAGCATTGCGAAAAATGTATTCTAAGTCAAGCCTGCGTTTGCCTCTTGTAATAGCTTGTTTATTCGCTGTGTCGTTTCATACAAGTTCGTTGCTGAGCACCTTTGGCCTTAGGGATGAGCACGCGAGATTAAACACTGCACCGACAGTATACGGACCGTATAGAAGATCGAAGAGAGAGCGCTTTGTTTATTGATTATTTCCGATAGATATGTCGGATACTGCTTTCCTGCAGCGTTGTTCAGCCCTCGCATCTCCAGCCTATCGTTATGAAAATAATTTCTCTCTTCTCTCAATCCAGAGCCTTACATCTTTCGATCAGTCCGTACATCAGCTGCGATACGAGACCACGTAAGTGCAAGACGCCCTCTTTATCTTACTGTCCTGTTATTTCGAGGAATGACTATCGATTGGGACGGCGCTCGCCTTTGCATCAAACATTAATTGAAAACTGAAGATAATGAAGCTGCTAAGATGTAATGAAAACAGAAAATGTTAATCACGTTAACTAAGGTACCAAGTAGCATAGTTTTCGACTTTGCTGCTGCGTGAAAAACATAGAGGCTTATGAACCATCGGGTGTGCACATGGCGGTGGGGCGGTGGTGTTGGGGGTGAGGCAAGGGAGGACGTAGTCCCCCCCAACCCCCGGCAGTCACTTAAGGGGCCGCTACGTCTGCCTTGTACGATTATTTACTAGGAACCGTGACGTCATTGTTTACAGAGCTGGGTTATGGCAACGCGGATTTTAGAATATAATGGCGGCCGAAGGCCCCTGATGTTGCATTACAAGAGCTGTTTACTTGCCATCTTTTCCGTCGAGGTGGAGCAGCGGTTATGGTGCTCGGCTGCTGACCCGAAGGTCGCGGGTTCGATCCCGGCCGCGGCCGCCGCATTTCGATGGAGGCGGAATGGCAGACGCGCGTGTATTGTGCGATGTCCGCGCGCGTTAAGGAACCCCATGGTGGTCGAAATTTCCGGAGCCTTCTACTACGGCGTCCGTCATAATCATACCGTGGCTTTGGGACGTAAAACCCCAGATATTATTATTATTACTTGCCATATTTACTCCTGGAAAGCCAGGGAACAAAGGCAGGCCATTGTGATAAGCACGTCATTATACTCCATGTTCATTTCTTTTATTGCGATAGCAATTATATGGACACGCTCGGCTGATTTTCGCCGTCGCCGTCTATCGACGCCGTCATGTCCCAGATATGTATATGTATGTGTATATATAAAAAAGGCATAAAGAAAAATAAATCAGTAGAAAATAATTCCAAACCACCTGACCGGGGATTTCAACCAGCGACCCCTCGCTCCGCAGCCTGCTTCGCTAGCCAACACAGCCACACGCCATGCTCGTGCCAGCGATATAACGGCGAGCTATTCATATGCACCATTTGCCGCTAGCGGTACGCAGATCTCGGAACAGCTTGAGCGTGTTTTCTATCACGCAACGCTTTTACAGTTTCTTTCAAATTGAAAATTGCCCTTGAGATACGCACGAAAAAGTACCACTCCTGATGTAGAAGGAAAAAAAAGAACACCGGGCACACTTGGCGTCAGGCGCCACCGCGTGGCAGGAGACGCGGAGGGATCATTCCACGTGCCGCAGTTTAAAAGAAAAAGAAGTATCAAAGAGCGTCGAAAAGTCATATAATCATATAAGCAATCCTTGGCCAATCCCCCCTGAGTGGGTATGAGCCATTTCAGAGGCAACAACGACAGCGTCGGCTTCTCCATTGTGGACACTCGCAGCGCGTTGCTCAAATACAAACACGTAACAACAGCGACAGTTATTTCAAGCTTGTCCTGTGTATACCTATGCGTCCTTTTCGAGCATCTTTCTTTGTGCTGCGGCGGCGCGTTTCAAGTATCGAGCTGCTTGTCGTTCTTCGTGTGACAAAGTAATTTCTTGCTATCGCATTCATTGCTTCGCCCTAGTGGCGAAACTGTGACTTTTTTTTATCAAGTGTGAAACACGCTTTGTTTTAAAAAGACTCTACCCATGCGGGCGGGGTGGGGGGGGAAGGGGGAGGGGATTAAACTTTGCCGCCCACTCCTTTAACGGAGAACCCTGTGCACTTCTATGTATGAACGTCAGGTTGACCTTAACCTTAGAATGTCAAGCACACAGCGGCCCAATGTTCACGGGAACATCGGAGCGTGTGGCGGCAGCTTCGCACCATTGCCGGCCTGCGGCCAACGAGTAATTTATTTATTTATTTATTTATTTATTTATTTATTTATTTATTTATTTAACAATACTGCCAATATCTTCACTGATTATAGCAGGGAAGGCACATGAAAAATAACATTTCTTTACACAAAATCATACATGGTTAAAATCACAAAAAAGTTCAAATGACAGAATGACATACAAAATCACACATTATACATTGCCATTAGAACACACAAAAGAACAAAATCATGGGTAAGATTATTGCTAAAAACAACTGCAAAAAGATAACAAATACATTTGCAATATCACGTAGGATCAGCATGTACAAATTACTATTGAACACATTATTCAAACAGTTTTATGAGCACACATGTCACTTAAATTTTAATACGATCATAAAAATAGCAGACGAAAATTATGTATAAGTAACATGACACACACTAATCGCTTAGCGGGTTTATTGATGTTGCAATGTCGTTAGTGCTCTTTCTGAAGCGAGCAATTCACTTTCAATCGCAGTTGTAAACAAGCTTAAGGATGATTCGGCGGTTAGGATAGGTTTCAGTGAATTCCAGTCTTTAATGGTTAGAGGGGAAAATGAATATTTGAAGCAATTAGTGTTGGAAGAGTATTCGGCAAGAGTATGGGAATGCTTATGGCGGGTTTGTCTGCCATGAAAATAAGATGTATACCTTCAAGTATCTATTTTTATTATGTTGCGTAGTAGTTGAAACATTAGTTTTAGTCTTGTTGGTTTCGTTCGGTTTTGTAGTGTTAAGATGCCAGCGTTGTTAAGTAGATGTGTCGGTGAGTCTGTCAATCTATACTTGTTAAAAATAAACCTTATTGCTTTTCTTTGAACCGCTTCTATTTTATTAATGTGTTGGTGGTTTATATATAAAAGGATAAGAGAGGACACTCCCATAGGATCCTGCGTCTGATATCGGTTCGCAGCGCACCAAACGGGTGTGGGGAATCTTTGGAGCCTCAGAGGTGGGGGGAACGCAGAAAAGGCAATCTCGAAGACCATTTTGTAGTGGTCAGAAAAATGACACGGCCTCCAAGACCACTTCTGTGCGTGTGCTCGTCTCGGAGGCCATGCTTTATTTTTTTATTTTTTGACGCGTCGTTTGCATGCTAGAATGAGTTGAGCGCATACGAGGACACGGACAGAAGAAAGAGACATACACACACTGGCCTGTTGGCAGTAATAAATTGGCAGTAATAAATTAAACGTTCTAATTTGAACTGACAGCCCATCTCCAAAAAAAAAGTTAATTTAATTTCGTCAATTACTACAAGCACTGATGTTGATCTGCAGCCATCGCAAGATCTATGGCGTTACAGAAAATTTAATTATGAAGGTAACAAGCAAATATTTCATTTCCCTTATTTTCGAGGATTTTCAGACATTTTTCTTGAAAATACTTTGAATGAAAAGTGTGTAGGGCACGCAGAAATGTTTTTATGCAAGACGCTCGAACATTGCCGGTGACAGCACTTTTAAGAAATGTTCCAATGCATTACGTGATGTATTGTCACTATAATGCGCCTTGCAGCACAAAAATAACGAAAACAAGAAAAAGCTCATGCAGTGAACATGACACGTATCTTCAGCCTGAGCATCTTCAACAAAAGAAGAAGAAAATTCAATTGGAAAATTCCTGGGGCAAACAATGCAA
Source organism: Rhipicephalus appendiculatus (assembly GCA_030522465.1). Classification (NCBI taxonomy): domain Eukaryota; kingdom Metazoa; phylum Arthropoda; class Arachnida; order Ixodida; family Ixodidae; genus Rhipicephalus; species Rhipicephalus appendiculatus. The sequence goes on from JALIZH010011948.1 coordinate 70,861, forward strand.
GGCGACCAAGCTCGCTTCATGGCACCTGGCTAAAAGTGCTTTTTTTTTTCTTTTTTATCTTCAATAAACCTTTTTTCAAACTCACGAGCGCCACCAACGAGTGCACAAGCGCTCATGAGAAACGCGAAAAGCCACCGCGAGGAGGGCGCAGGCTTCACGCTTTAGCTTTCCGCCTGCGTTTCGCCAGCATTTCTCAGATCAAGTCAATGTGACAAGGTCTAACATATTGCCGCGTAAATAAGTCATGGAGTTTTGCGTTTAGCTACGACGGCCTCTGTGCGATTTCCATCTGTCTAGTGCTCCCGCGTGCATTTGTTGGATCAGCTGAACGGTTCCGAAGTGTCATTGCTATTTTTTAGTTGTGAAGCATCTTATGGCGAAGCTTAATCCGGTGGTGGTGGTGGTGTGTCGCGTGACCACCCTTACTGCGCATGCGCAAACCCTTCCAAAAAAATAATAAAAAACCTCCTCTCCCCCTCTCTCTCCCCTGGGCATCCCTCCCCGCGGCAACCACACCCTCACTGCGCATGCGCCTTCCCTCCTCTCTCCCCTCGTACGCTCCCCGCTCTCTCCTCTAGGCATCCCTGCCCGCAGCGTCCACACTCCCACTGCGCATGCGCGTCCCCCCTCTCTCTCCTCTCCTACGTTCCCCCCTCTCTCCTCTAGGCATCCCTGCCCGCGGCGTCCACACTCCCACTGCGCATGCGCGTCCCCCCTCTCTCTCCTCTCCTACGCTCCCACCCTCTTCGCCTCGCGACGCCGACGCAGGCAGCGTCTGCTAGCGAGTTTCTTGGTTGAAAAAACCGACTGCTCGCTCTGCACAACCGTTCACTGGCCACCCCGTATATATGGCACTGGATCTTGACCTGCAAGGTGGTGCCGGTGGGAGATTTCTCCTGTGCGTTGTTGAACAATAAAAATTTGCAGCGTGCGCGTTGACTAAAAGCAGAATGCGGGTCTCTGTGTCCAGTTGGAGACTTCTGTCTCTCATTGCCCATCAGCAGCGATTGGCATGTTCCAGGAGGAAACACCGCTGCATCACTGCGTGCTTTGCGCCTCCCCAGTTTTCTCTCCTGCGCAACGCTGCGATGAGCGCCGGCGTCAACGCCGCCGCCAGTGTAAGCGTTAGCTCCCGCTGCTTCACATCTACACATGGTTCCCTTTAGCGGGAGAAGGTGTAATTTTTCTTTCTTTTATGTCATAAATTATGCCCTGCGCCGTGAATCAAAGAAAAAGATAGAACTCGGTTTCCTACAGACGAAGTCCACGAGCGTTCAATGCCATTCGCGGATCCATTTGGAATCAATGTCCGCGGACACTGTTTACGAACACAAGGTGAGGCTCAGAGATTTAAACATTACGTGACAGTAGGCAATTAGTAAAATAATATGCATTAATTTGGCAGCGTGCGAGTTGCTTTCACCGCAGGTAACAAAAGATAAGCCTTTATCACCATTAGTTGACAATAACTGCCGATGTTACATTTTACGAAGGCGGTTTTGTTCTCGCGTGTGGCTCACCTGACCACATTGAGCAATACGAGATCACTTTTTGCAGACTATCGCAGATAAACTCAGATGGCAAGCGCCGAAATGTTCGTGATGCTAAATCTTGAAGCGGAAATCTATCTCTAGCAATTAGATAAATCACATAGACATCTTTACGTTTACATTACAAGTAATTGTTGAATTAAGAGCAATTCACTGTTCCAGCCCGTATTGTAGTACGTCTTCATTGTATGGCCAAGTGATATTGTGCATGCTGCTTAACTGCTACATCGATAAGTATCCGCTCGTAACACCAACACTGCACTGCGTTAATCATTTCACAATTGATGAGTAGAAGTACACGCGGATTAATAACAATTGTTGGGGTTAAAATCCCAAAAGCACGATACGATTATGAGAGACGCCGTAGTGGAGCGCTCCGGAAATTCCTACCGCCTGGTGCTCTTTGACGTACGCCTAAATTGAAGTACACTGTCTTCAAGCATTGTCGCCTCAATCGAAGACGAGGCCTTCGCGGCCGGGGTTCGATCCCGCGACCTTCGAGATACACGCAGATTCCTTCGGATCTGTGCAGTATTTACAATGTAAGAAGCGGCGACGTGTTCTTTTCGTTTCGTGCTCCCACGGCGACAACGAGCAGCAGGCGGTCGAATGTCCGGCTCGCTCAGCGTACATACTTTTCCCATAGTGCACCGCGCGCCCGCGGGGCACTCTGGCATTGCATGAAAAGGTCTATTTCATCTGCTTGCAATAGAAGCTAACCAAATTAAAATTCCTTCGACAAAACAGTGCCAAGATTACTCGTTTAGACTTCTTTCGTAGAGCCCGAGCTCGCTCCCCGTCGCATCGAACGTGAATGAACTGATGCCGCGGCGTTGTGAGATTTACGGGGCCTTCGCAACTAGAATTATGCGAAGCTGGCTTACCGGCATGAGAAGGTACCGCGGTCGGCATGTCCTATCGGCAACCTGGTGAGCTTCTTTTACTTGCCGTTTTCCTTTTTTTGTTTCTTGTTCTCATCCGGGTCGCGCTCACGCGCACTCTCGCGGTGATGATGATGGTGATGTTCCTTCTCATATGGCTCGTACCACACTGGGGGATTGGGCAATAATTGTTCATATGAAATCTTAAATATTTGGCGCATTAACTAACGATTAGAAAGAAAAGAAGAGCAATACCGTAAAGGAAAAAGTTCAACAATTATTTATTTGTACCGTCGCCCAAATCATTAGCTATCGCGCGCAGCGGCGACTTTTCGGTAAGTCAGCGCCACATGATGGAAATAAGTTTTTAGAAAAATGTCTTGTGGGCATGTGGTGTGTGGGCATGCACTTGCCCTGACCCTTTTTGGAACTTAAATCAGTCATACGGCGAAGATACACAGAAAAGATGGCCGCTCGCGAATGATACTTAAAGATTTGGGCGACTGTAGATTCAGATCAGACAGCTCAATGGTTATTGGGAAGAGCAATTAGAATGAGTGAATTAAAGTGCAATCCAACCTTTTTCTTTGTAAATATTGGTTCAATATTACAATGAAAAGAATGACAGCTCCGCTACTGTGAAACCCGAGGAAGTGCGTCGCATGGGCACCCACTGATTCCCGTTCGTAGAGTTCCCTCTGCACCGTTTACCAAAGCGTCTATGACGCCAATGTTTGAGATAATCATGTAGAGTTTCCCCTGCACAAGTAGAATCCTGCTAGGCAGAATCTTGCTAGGCAGAATCGCATACTCGGTGTGCGACACCTGCGCTACTTTTTGTGCTGCTCTTTATCGACTTCATGCTTGTTGCAGCAGTGGCGATAGGCGTCGTCTGCAGCTAGCTCCGTCAGGTTTTTTTCCCCCCGTGAGATGTAGTCACAGCGACTCAGCGCCGCGTTAGCGCAGCGCCGACGCATGAGGTAGCGCTGGGGCACGGGAATGCGCTCGCTCGGTGACGTGGTGGCGCCCTCTCTCGCACCTCGCTGAAATCAGCCCCGCGTTTGCAAAATGTTTTAGCGACTTTAATTTAATTAATGTAGTTACTTCCTGGCCATTTACGTTCAGTATATTACTTCAGACCTTATTCGTTCATTTTAACCCAGGTTTGAGCACTGCTAACGCTGTTATGGATTGTAGTGAGCGCTCTACTGTGAGCGTGATCACGCCACTTGAGATGTAGGGATGGACGACAAGTTTGGCCCCTGAAGAGCTGCGCACTAAAACGTACTTATAAACGCAGGAATTTAAAATAGTCTTCGTTTTGTTTCGTGAAGTAAAACACAAACAGCCGGAAAACATTCCTGTGGCGGAAGCACAAAGCCGAAGCACCGAAGTACAGTGCCTATGTTTAAGTTTAGCCACACGTTAGAAAGTGGGATAGCAAGCCTTTTTCTTTTTAGTATACAGCGGCGACATAACAAAATAAATAATGCTGTATTGATTCTATTTCTAGACAAAATTTACTTACGGGTGTTCGTGTACTTTATCCTCTTCGTTTCAGGAAGTGGACTGTATGCTCGCATGCATGCAGTGCCTTTGAAAATACGATGCTGTTTCTTTATAAAAATACGAATGTGCCGTTTTATAACAAGTCTATCGGCCGTGGCGCGGGGACATCGCAAGCTTTCTGATAAGACTTGTGCGTTCTCAGGCACGGCGCTGAGACAACTAAGTATTTTTGTTGGGACACCGCGATAAGTATACAGCAGGCACCAGCAACAAGGAAAGTAGCTACAAAAAAACACAAAACCTGATAGATACACATTACAAGCAGAAATCGAGCCGCAAACCATGATTGTCCAGCCAACGATAGGAAACGCAGCTTTTTATCTAGAAGGGCAATGGAAGAAGACTGCCGCAGCTGTGCTTTAAAGACAGCTGCTTCAGCACCTCTTTCACAGCCCTTCTGTACGCGATCCTTATGGCGTTCAGCGATTTCGGAGTAATTTATCACCGCATCGGTTCAGCACTCTCATGCAACGCAAAACAGCAATGCAATCACAATCTTGGCAATGCATTGGCTCACCAACCGGGGGGGGGGGTTAGGGGGTTGTAACCCCCCCCCCCTGAGGCTGGCCGACCCCCCCCCCCCTTCTCGTAACAGTTTCGCGGTCCATGCCACTGAGAATGCATTGACACATTCAATAGCTTTGTTGACGTTGTCATTTCAATTAAAGCGGTGGCTTGAGGTGGAATTTCCCCTCATTTACTCTAGTAATGTGCTGTATTCACTTATCAGTTCGTAAAATGAAAGAACACAAGCCGCATGTTCCGTGGATCTGCGTTCATTTGCAGTGAAGCAGCTTTGGACAAAAAAAAATTCCCCATCTCCCGCTAAAGGGAGCCATGTGTGGATGCGAAGGAGCGGGGAGATAATTGGCTTGAGCGGGAGGAACGTCGCCGCTCTCATTTGACGGCAGTGGTTCGGGCGCTCATCGCGGCTCTGCGCAGGAGAGAGAATGAGGCGCGCGCGCTCCGTCATTTTCATACCGCGGAACTACCGTGGCGCCCCCCAGCGGAGTAAGCAGCTGTCACACCACCTGTCGTTCGCGCCGCTCCGCAAAGGATTCCTAGAGGAAAGGACGGGGGGGGAACGTGCATGCGCTGTGGGGGTGTGGGACGCGTGAGCCGCTCCGTAGTGTAGATGACTCCAAGAGGAGAGAGGGGGAGAGGACGCGCATGCGCCGCTCCGTAGAGTAGATGATTCCTAGAGTAGAGGAAGGGGGTGAGCGTAGGAGAGCACAGGGGAGGGGACGCGCATGCGCTGTGGGGGGGTGTGGGACGCGGGGGCCGCGCCGTAGAGTAGACGATTCCTAGAGGAGAAAAAGGGGGGTGAGCTTAGGATAGAGAGGTGGAGGGGACGCGCATGCGCTGTGGTGGTGTGGGACGCGGGAAGGAGGGACGGACTAAGCCCCCCTCCAAACACATGCAAGCAAGATTAAGGAATGGGGTCAACCTGGGCGACAGACACCACCTGCCTAGCCATTGCTTAGCAGCCTCTCTGTGCTCTCGGCCATGACTCAAGGAATGGGGTCAACCTGGGTGACAGACACCACCTGCCTAGCCATTGCTAAGCAGCCTCTCTGTGCTCTCGGCCATGACTCTGATGACTGTGTTAGGGTTGACGGCCCTCATATTACTACAGGGTTCTGGTTCGCAATGGGTGCTTCCCTACTTCATGACAGTGGCCGGACGGGGGGACGGGGGACGCGGGACACGGGAGGGACGGACAGAGCACCGAGCATAAGATGCTTCGCATCTAAAACAGATGCTTTCAGGGTCGTCAGTTTGACCCCTTTTTTTAACACGAAAGTGTTTTATGCCGGGGTCTACCAAGGTTTGAGTGACGCATTTCCGTCACGGAAATGACGTCGAAAAAAACACATGATTAAAGGACAAAAGTTCCGTCAAAGGGAGTCGAACCTGCGACCTCTTGGTCCACGACAAACAGATGCCGGGCACGCTATCCATTGGGCCACGGTCTTTTAGATGTGAAGCATCTTATGGCGAAGCTTAATCCGGTGGTGGTGGTGGTGGTGTGCCGCGTGGCCTCCCCTTACTGCGCATGCGCAAACCCTTTCAAAAAAAATAAAAATAAAAAAATTCCCCATCTCCCGCTAAAGGGAACCATGTGTGGATGCGAAGCAGCGGGGAGATAATTAGCTTGAGCCGGAGGAGCGTCGCCGCTCTCATTTCACGGCAGTGGTCCGGGCGCTCATCGCGGCGCTGCACAGGAGAGAGAATGAGGCGCGCGCGCTCCGTCATTTTAATACCGCGGAACTACCGTGGCGCCCCCCAGAGGAGTATGCAGCTGTCACACCACCTGTCGTGCGCGCCGCTCCGTAGAGGATTCCTAGATGAAAGGACGGGGGGGGGGGGACGTGCATGCCCTGTGGGGGGTGTGGGACGCGGGAGCCGCTTCGTGGAGTAGAGGATTCTTAGAGGAGAGAGGGGTAGAGGACGCGCATGCGCTGTGTGGATGTGGGCGCCTCTCCTTAGAGTAGATGATTCCTAGAGTAGAGGAAGGGGGTGAGCGTAGGAGAGCATACGGGAGGGGACGTGCATGCGCTGTGGTGGTGTGGGACGCGGGAAGGAGGGACGGACTAAGCCCCCTCCAAACACACGCAAGCAAGATTAAGGAATGGGGTCAACCTGGGCGACAGACACCACCTGCCTAGCCATTGCTAAGCAGCCTCTCTGTGCTCTCGGCCATGACTCAAGGAATGGGGGTCAGCCTGGGCGACAAACACCACCTGCCTAGCCATTGCTAAGCAGCCTCTCTGTGCTCTCTGCCATGACTCTGATGACTGTGTTAGGGTTGACGGCCTTCATATTACTACAGTGTTCTGGTTCGCATAATGGGCGCTTCCCTACTTCATGAAAGTGGCCGGACGCGGGACGGGGGAGGGAGGATGGGGGACGCGGGACGCGGGACGGACACGGGAGCCCCGAGCCCCGAGCATAAGATGCTTCGCATCTAAAAACCTTCTCTCCCCCTCTAGGCATCCCTCCCCGCGGCAACCACACCCTCACTGCACATGCGCCTCCCCTCCCCCTCCTACGCTCCCCCTCCAGGCATCCCTGCCAGCGGCGTCCACACCTCCAACTGCGCATGCGCATCCCCCCCTCTCTCCTCTCCTACGCTCCCCCCTCTCCTCTAGGCATCCCTGCCCGCGGCGTCCACACTCCCACTGCGCATGCGCGTCCCCCCCTCTCTCTCTCCTTTCCTACGCTCCCCCACTCTCTCGCCTCGCGACGCCGACGCAGGCAGCGTCTGCTAGCGAGATTCTTGGTTGAAAAAACCGACTGCTCGCGCTGCACAACCGTTCACTGGCGACCCCGTATATATGGCAATGGATCTTGACCTGCAAGGTGGTGCCGGTGGGAGATTTCTCCTGTGCGTTGTTGAACAATAAAAATTCGCAGCGTGCGCATTAACTAAAAGCGGACTGCGGGTCTCTGTGTCCAGTCGGAGTCTTCTGTCTCTCATTGCCCATTAGCAGCGATTGGCATGTTCCAGAAGGAAACACCGCTCCATCACTGCGTGCTTTGCGGCTCCCCAGTTTTCTCTCCTGCGCAACGCTGCGATGAGCGCCAGCGTCAACGCCGCCGCCAGTGTAAAGGCCTGACCACACGTGCCCGTTGCAGCGTGTGAGCGCGTGTCTTTCTGACGCGGCGTTGCGCCCTCTCCCCATTGGAGAGAAAGGACGCGCAGCTTCGCGTAGCCGGGCGCCCTCTCTCTAAATAAGGAGAGGGCGCGACGCCGCGTCAAAAATCCACGCGCTGACACGCTGCAACGCGCACGTGTGGTCAGGCCTTAAGCGTTAGCGCCCGCTGCTTCACATCTACTCATGGTTCCCTTTAGCGGGAGATGGTGTAATTTTTTTTCTCTTTCTTTATTGCCTATGTACATACAGCATTGACAAACAAATATATACCAGACAAAAAAAAACAGAAAAAAAAAGAAAAAGAAAAACTGTACATGTATAAGAGTTTACAGGTTATTAAAATTGCTTCCTCTGTAGAAGGTTTTCTACTAGATGAAGCCACTCAGGTACATCTTGTTGGACCTTCTGTGTTTCCAAATATGAACATATAGATTCAAAAAAGTACTGTCAAACCGGACGTGCGTTAATATCAGCATGGCGCACTGTCATTCTAGAGTGCCATGTACTGTGCATGCCCAGTAACAAAACGAGATCGAATGGTACCCCTTCCTCGTTTGCAACTGGAAGAAATCTGATGCCGTAGGCACCAAGGGGCAAATCCTTTTTGAAGGTCCGTTGAAGAACGTCGCAAAAAAAAAAAAACACTGCATCCCAACAGTCAAGAAAAACATGTTCGACTGTCTCTGGCTTCGTACAAAGAAAACAATGGTCCCCCAAGGAACGAACAAGCCCTTTTCCTGCATCCATGTTTTGACAGGCAATGTTCATGTGTGTAATTTGAAGAAAAGGGATTTCACTCCAGACGCTACATCCAATAAAATTTGTTGCTGGGCTAGTTGGTGCATAGTTAAAATATAAGACGGTGGCGCAAAAATGGGACATTGACGAAACAGGAAGAACGTCGTGTTGTGTCGGTGCGGTGTATTTCATTCCTTTGAGCTGTGGCTATGTATACATCGGCCAAACAGGCCGATGCATCAATGTTTGGTCACAGGAACATGCGTTGTCCATAAAGAATGGTACGGGCTCGCATCTGCCATATCATTGTAAATCTTGTGCATGTGTGCCCCTGTTTTCATCCAGGAAAATCTTAAAGCCAAGTTGTGACGCAGTCGCAAGAGAACTGGCTGAGGCCTATTTCATTAAATTGTACGGGAGTGGGTGTGTCAGCGTTCCTTCTGTCATCCTGCACAGCAGTGAGTTTGTCTTTTTGCAAGATCGCTTTTGATTTCGTCCGTCTGCGCAGGTGCGTAATGCCATATATACTGAGTGTCTTTTTCGAGAATAAATCAGTTGGTAGTGTGCGCTTGTATACGTCTCTTCTTCCTGTTTCGTCCTTGTCCCATTTTTGCGCCACTGTCTTATATTTTAATTTCGCTACATCCATTCTCTTTACACGGCTTAAGACTTTCTGACCTGGGCCTACACTGTACAATGCGCCATAGAGAGGAACAGGAAGAACGGTATCTACTAGGTCTTTGTATATCTTCTTACGGGAAACAGAGAGATATTCCAACGAAAAGCGGGTTTTTAAAAAGAGGCACGAATTAACTACTTCTTTCAGGTAGCCTCTAACGGTGGCTTTCATGTTGCCAGATGACACCACAAATTCCGGCAACACCCTCCCAAGCCTAAGCTGCATAACAGTGCGTATGTATGGGTCTCGATTATTCCGGAAGAACGTGAACCGGTTAACTAACTGACGCAGATACAGATGACACAGACCAAGCCCACCAAAGCGAAGCCGCCTGAAAAGGTTAGTTCTATTTGTTCGTTCCCGAGAAGAACCCCACAAGAAAACGGCAAAAACTCGGTGAAGCTTTTGTACATTTACACGCGAACAATGCAGAACTAGAAGCACGTACCAGAGCTTACGGACCAAAAAATATGTTACAAAAGGTTGCTCTGGGGAAAATTGAGATATGAAAACTTTTGAATTGCTGAGCTTTTTCCCGCAGTTCAGCGGCCTGACGCCGCCAGTACGGTTCACTGTCACAATAATATTCCATTGAAACGCCTAAGTACCGGACAGGAGCTACTGTCCATGAAATGCCGGCGAAGAAGTCTGGAGTCACAGGCCATTCACCGTGCCAGTAACCCACACACTTGCTCCAGTTGACCAAACTGCCACTCGCATTGCAATAAAGGCTCACAATTTTGGCGGTTTCAGCG